>CM021104.1:531257506-531363652 GCA_007115665.2 Sequoiadendron giganteum | reverse complement strand
CCTTAAACCCTAATCCCTCAACCACTATACCCTCTTAATCCCTCAACCCTCAACCCCTAAACCCTAATCCTTCAACCCTTAAACCCTAATACCTCAACCCCTATACCTTCTTAATCCCTCAACCCTCAACCCTCAACCCTTAAACCCTAATCCCTCAACCCCTATACCCTCTTAATCCTTGAACCCTCGACCCTCAGCCATTAGAGCCTAATCCCTCAACCCCTATACCCTATTAATCCCTCAACCCTCAACCCTCAACCCTCAACCCTTAAACTTTAATCCCTCAACCCCTATAGCCTCTGAATCACTCAACCCTCAACCCTTAAACCCTAATCCCTCAATTCCTATAACCTCTACTCTATAACCTATTAATCCCTCATCCCTAAACCCTAAACCCTTAAACCCTAACCCATAAACCCTCTACCCTCTACCACCAATCCTATATCCTCTACCCTCAACCCTAATCCCCCAACCCTCAAACCCACTTAGTAAACTCTCTACCCTAATCCCTCAACCCTCTTGACCCTTAAACCCTCAACCCTTAAACACTCAACCCTAAACCCTCGACCCTCAACCCTAACCCCTTAAACCCTAAACTGTTAAACCCTTTACCCTCTACCCTCTAACCTCTACCATCGACCCAATACTCTCTACCCTAAACCCTAATCCCTCAACCCCTATAACCTCTACCCTATATATTTGACCCTCAACCCTAATCCCTCGACATTATACCTTAAACCCTCAATCTTCAACCCTCAACCCTTAAACCCTCTACCCTTTACCCTATACATTAAACACTCAACCCTCAACCTTCAATCCTTAAACCCTAAACCCTCTACCCCTTACATTGGACCTTGAACCTAATCCTTCAACCATATACCCTCAAAACTATACCCTAAACCCTCTACCCTCAACCAAGTAAACCCTTAACCCCAAACCCTTCAACCCTAAATGCTTAAACCTAAAACCTTCTACCCTATACCCTCAACCAAATACCCTCTACCATCAAACCTATTCCATCAACCCTCAAACCTTAAACCCTACTACCCTAGAAACCATCAACCCTATAGGTCCTCCATCCTAATCCCTCAACCCCTATCACTTTCTCTCTATCTATACATCTCACCTCTCCCTCCCACCCTCCCTCCCACCCTCTCTAATTGTCTCTATCTACCGTCTCCCTCTTTCTGTGTACCTCTCATTCAATCAATCCCTACCACCCTCTCTCACTCCCTCTCTCTCACACTCCCTCTCACTACCTATCTCTCAAGTCTCTCCCTCTCACCCCCCTCACACTCTCAAGTCTCTCCCTTTCGCACCCTACCTACATAACCCTCTCTTTCTCTTTGTCTCTCTCTCTCTCCCTCTCCCTCAATTCTCTCTCTCCGACCCCCCTCTCTCTCTCTCTCCCTCCCTCTATCCCTCCCACCCTACCTAGCTAAGTCCCCCTCAATCCAACCCCTTCTCTCCCACTCCCTCTCTCTTAAACTCTCACTTCGACCCCCTCTCCATCTCTCTAGACTCTCTCTAAACTCTCCCTTCGTCTAAAGACATACATAAATGCATACATACAAGCATAATACATTTGTACATATAATCTTACATCCATACAAGCATACATACATACATGTACATAAAAATATATCAGCATACATAAATATATTAGCATTTAACATAAAGTAAGAAATAACGCGAGCCTGTTTTAACGCGCGTGCGTTATGGCTCAGTAGACATGTTCCCCACAGAAGCAAAAACCATGTAAAGTGAGAAATAACGTGCATGCGTTATAATGAGAGCGCGTTATAACGCGCTCGTGTTATATCTTGCTTTGAGAATTACCGAACTTTAAGCTTGGTATTGCCTTGGAATTCCAACCCAAAGGTTTGGAGGGCATTCCCAATGACCAGAGACGTGTTTTTAAGAAATCCACCATATTTCTCATAATCGAGTTCGTGCTCACTGTCAGGATTGCACGTGGTTCAATATCAAAAAAATTGAGCACATGGGTAATGTTGGGTTATCTCTTAGCTATCCAACGATGTAATTTTTTTCACGTTTTGAAAATGTTAAGTCTTTCATCCATAATTTATTCTATCTGTATGTCTTTTTTTTGCCAAAAAGTAGTGTTTGGTATTTTTTTCGTTATAAATTAACCGTTCATCGATTTTTCAAATAAATTACATTTTTAGAAACTAGACTCCATTCTACAAAATTAAAAAATTTAAAAAAAAACAAATCAATTAGTTTCCAAAATTTGTAGGGGTAGCACGGCCAAAATTCTATTTTCAGGATATGTCCACTTCGCAAATTCGTAAAAAATCAAATATTCATTAAAAAATTATTAGAAAAATCGTGCATCAACTACATACTGTTAGCTAACTTCTGACCGTTGCGATTTTAAAAATACTATAAAAAAGTTCACCGTACGAGGGTCGTACAAGAGTTGCTATGTTATATTTTTCTGACAAAAACAACACCAATTTGTGTACGTCCCTCATTTGAACCCCTTAATCTCAATCATTTTCAAAATAAATTAGTAGTTTAGAAAGTAGACTTGGAGCACTTGAATCCTTCTTTTTGTTCCATCTCAAAATTTTGAGTCTAAGTATCCTCAATTTCACATCCAAGGTCAGTATTTCCCGATTTCAGGAAAAGGCTATCCACTTAAGTCCCCTTTTTGGGAACCATCTTGGTGCACTTACCCTATTATATTATATTAATTTTAATACAATATATTTATATATATAATATATATTATATTATTTATAATATATATTATAATATAATATAATATAATATATATATTATATTATTATATAATATTATATTATATTATATTAATAATAATATAATATAATATAATATTTTATAATATATATATATATATATATTACTATATAATATAATATAATACTTTATAATAATATTATATTATATTATATTATATTATATATTATATATTATATATATTATAATATTATATAATAATATTATAATATTATATAATAATATTATATTATTATATAATAATATTATATTATATTATATTATTATATTATATTATATAATAATATAATATAATCATAAAATATAATAAATTTAATATTATAATAAAATATAATATTATAATATAATAAATATATTATGATATAATATTAAATTAATAATATTAGTATAATGTTTTTTAATTTAATGCATATATGATAAATATATTAAAAAATTATTATAATATATAAAATAAAAACATTGGTCGGGGCTGACTAAACGGATATCCGTTTAGAATCGGATATCCATTTTTTTAACAGATATTGTACTTGGGCCTACAAAGAGTCAAAGGCGTGAATTTTGCATTTTTGGGCGTGTTAAAATTGCCTTTTTTTCACATCGCCACTTTTTGGACCCCCATGATCTTGCATAGATCCGCTTGTCTACATATAACTCCCTACATCCTCCTCCCAAGAAGGAGAGGATGGATGAGGAGGAACACCTTACTGACTCACTTCTTGAGCCCCTAGATTTTGTGTTATTGGTGGCACTGGTTGCACTGGTTGTGTTGGAACCAATGGTGGAAATCTCACTGAACCTCCATCTGACCTCTCCTTTGATCTTGTACCTCATAAGCCTCCATCCCTACTCATAACTAAGAAGCTATATGCCCTCTCACTAATAGACCTATTCATCATATAGTGTCATGTAGAAGGTAGCCTCTTATGTCAACATCCTCATATCATCCACATATCGATCCATCAAGACTCCACCTCCTCCACCCTGACCCATTGCCTTCAATTGTTGGTGACATTCCCCCTTTGAGTCCCTCTTAGTTATTAATTCAGCCACATGTGACTCTACCTGTTGTCATTGAGTTTCTTTGTCATCTCTCCTTATTATCCTCTATTGCAGCTAAACTATGAGGCTATCCCTCTCCACCCTATAACCATCATGCTCCCTACAGGCCTAGTCCTACTCTAATAGTGCAACTCCAAGCCGCACACCCATATCCTCCTCATCCCCTCCTTGTTGGCCATCATCCTCTCTCTCCCCCCCTTACTCCTTATCTCCTCAATGACCATCATCTCCCCTTGATCCCCCTCCCTCTCCCATCATCCCTCTCTCTCCCACCTCTCCCTAATTAGGTCCACCTCCACCAACTCCTTCCATTTGGACAATCAGCTTCCCACCACAAATCATACTCTATAGTAATCATTGCATCCTCCATTATTGTAGTCCATGCCCACTAAATGGGCACAAGTCTATGGAACTCTCTGATTGTTACCTAAGGGACTATCATTTCCCCTAGTCTCAAATATCTCGTTGAGGGCAAGTGAGCATGGTAAGGTCCGTTGGAGCACCATGCACCTCCCTGAATTGCCTCCTAACTCTATCAAGAAAATATCTCTTAATAATGTGGGGGGTGAGTCTAATAAGCCATCATTTCTAGATCTACATAAAGGAAGATGTTTGGCATTGTCATCCCATGCCTAACAAAGAATTTGTACCTCTCCAAACAAACTAATCCATATCATATATGCACCACCTCCAATAATCGAGATCGTCTAAGCAATGATATGTCAATACATCATAAAAATACACATAATGGAATCCAATCTTGTGAGGACCATGTTCTAATGGATGAGTGATGGTGATATGCTTCCATTCCCATACATGTTGTTGGCCTCCCACAATTATTTTAATAACTAAGCCTTTACATCCATGATTTAGAGATTGGACATCTAACTTGAATAGCCATTTTAACCATCATGAAGGTGCATTTAAATTGTCAACCCAGGGACATGAACTTGAAATGGGTCAGTATAGTATGCGCACTAGGAACTTCAAAGTAGTCATCTTCATTCTACATCTAAGAAAGATTCAATATTGAAAGTAAATTACATGGAAAGGAACAAATTAAATGTTGAACATCACTCAACAATTAAACTAAGCTAAACATGCATGATAGAAATGAAAATTTGAGCAACAAATAGGAAACTACTCTACCTGCTTTGGTTGTAGAAACAGTCACAGAATGGAATTCTAGTGGTTGCAAGAACAGTTAGTGCCAGATTCTTAACTAAGTACTAAATATAAACTAATAACTAATATAGCTAAACTAAAGGACGAATTACTCACCAAGTGGGCCCCCTTGGATGAGTATCCTCTAAAACTAATATAAACTCAAATTCTCAACTCAAAACTTCATCTTATTCATTGGGAAATGTAAATACAAAAGAGTAGCATGTCTAGAAATGCTAGTATACTATCAGATCGTACAACATCAATAACTTAGCAACTCGACAACCTCCTGAAGAAGGAAGATCTGAACCTTATTTATGCCACCAACCAAACAAGGCAGTCAAATCCCACTAACTGAGAGGATGCCATGTAGGGAAAATGGAGAAAAGAATGGAAGGGCGGTTACACACACATGGAATCCGGTCAAACATGCATGTCGAAACGTAGACTCAACGTTGCAGTAACGCCCACAACTTCTCAACATCGTGAAAGACCAATATAAGGCAGTCAATGTTAGTACGCATAATAATTGCACATCTATAACCACCTTAAAGAACATTCATTAACCACATGAAAAATTAATATAGATAGTCCACATAATAGGATAATGTCATTAAAACTGGTAGAAATGGAATTAAACCCAATGTTTATGGTTTTAGGGAAACTCTATAGAAATATCAACATTTAATATCAAATTCCATGTCAACTTCAGCAAATAAACTATAGATTCTACCCAAATTTGGACCAAAAACTAGGCTCATCACTCCCCCCAACCTAACATTTTTTTGGTCCCCTAGTAGGGGAAGAGTTGTTTCTCTACCTGGTCAAAGCTCTAAAATTTGTAACTGATAATTGTCCAATATCAGTGTTTGTTGAGTGTGATTCAGGGTCCGAGTAGAATCTTCCCAATCTGTCAAGTCTTCTCCATCTTTTATTTTCTTTACCAATGTCATAGTGGTAGAATCTGAAATTTGGAATAGGCCACATGAGGATAGGTGGCTGAAAAGTCAAGGGAAGCCACTCTCGGCCCTTTGTTCTCCCAAGTTGAATGTACCTTTCAATCCTTTTTATTATTGCAACATAGTTCTGGATGGAATGAGGTTCAACCTATTTTAGCTCATTCTTTGTGATAGATAACCTTTCATGGTGTCCTCTTTAGCTATCCTCTTTACCTCATATTCACTGGAAACTGCCTCAATCCAAGGAATAATTTTGTTACCATAACTAGGCCTGAAAATCATTATGTTCCATTCTCTGTAAATATCCTTGGGGTTTCCTGATTCAGCTCTAATGGCCAAGAGGATATTGGATTCCCTCTTCCTATAAGAATTATATTTCTCTCCCCAGCTAATCTCATTTTGCACCCAAGACATGAATGCTCTCAGTTGGATATCTCCAACATACAGTAGCAGGTTCCAGTCTTGGTCTTGAGTTACAGCAAAATTATGTAAAAAAAACTCACATAACAAATTCTTCATTTCAGGGGAGGCAATCCTATAAGCATTGAAAAATTCAATGGAAGTCTCAATTGAGGGATTCAAACTTGACATATTTCTTGACAGTTTAAAAGAGATATTTTTCCTTTAGGTGCAGAGCATAAAATCTTGGAGTGGTTCTGCATTTTAAAATCTATGGCACCAGGGTTGCAATGTTTTCCACCCTCTCCTTTAGAGAGGAAATCTCCTCATTCTTTTCTTCAATAATTTATCCCTCTCTTGAATTTCCTTTTTCAATCTTCACTTTTCCTTTTAGCATTCTTCCTCCCGCCTTAGTATCTCTCCCCATAAATTCAAAATGGTTTTTTGTATTGAAAAATTAGGAGAGTTATGAATTCCTACCAGGATTTTTTCAATGGTTGCTCCCCATATAGTACCATTTGCATAGATTCATGTTGTCCTACTGGCTCAGGCTGAGGAGGTATAATTTCTTCTCCCACTTCTTGGTGCGTGGCCTCTTGTTCTGGTTCTTGTAGTTGTTGCAGGAACTCCTAATCTAATTCTTGGTCTTATTGCAGGAACTCCTAATTTTCTTCTTGCTCTTGAATTTCAACTTCCTCTGCAAGCACAACAAGATCCACCAGGGTCACTTTTTTTGCCTCTTTGTATACATTCTTTTCTATGAAATTTTCCTGAACCATTGGGGCTTTTATGCTCTTATGTGATGTCCTTCCATGCTTAGAGTTTTCTTGCAAAGGCATATCAATAGTTGGTTTTGATTTCTTAAGAGGGCTCTCACATTTTCCTTTGGCTGCAGGATGAATAGTGTCAGCCTTTCTCTTCTTAGGACTTGGAACCTCTCTTTCCATGGGTTGTGTTTTGTCTTTTCCTTTTCCTGCCTCTGCCTCGTTCTTTTTTTCCCTAGTTCTCACTAGGGTTTCAAGTGGAACATCATCATCAAAATCCAATGGAGAACTTTCTTTTTTAGATTGCTCTATTTCACAGGAACTAATGTCTATGGTCCCTTTTGTTGCAAGAGGATTCATACTAGAGCCAACACTAGAGGTTGAAGCACCAGGTGGCTTCAACCATGCTTAATCTCCTATTAGACCTATGTGGTTGAGGTAAATCCCTAGATTGTAGCTTCTAAGGTCTAAATTGATCAACATTTATGAATTCCTCCTAGGTCATTTTAGGTGCTACATCATGCAAATATTTTTCAACCAACAATTTAATGAGGCAATGATGTGAGAGAGAATTGTCCCTACCTTTTTTATTTTCAGCCACCATGATGGAGAGAAGGTTATATAAGACATTAGGCACATTCATCTTTCTCCCATGCCTCATGTGACTCAAAATTTTGAAATGTATTGAATGTAGGTTTGAAAATCAACCTTCACAAGTGATGTACTTGATAATGTAGACATTTACCTACTTCCATGGCTCAGGCAAAGAGGTTCTTTTGGCACCGTGCTTGTCTATACTGATTGGAGGGTCACCATATATTGTGAATATGGCCCTTTCTAACCTAATGTCTCTAGAAACAGGGTAATGCTCACCATTAGAAGGTAACCCTGTAACTTCTGCAATTTTTTTCTCAGTTGCCACAACCTCTAACCCTTTTACTGTGGCTTTTCTTTCTAAAAATGTTTGGGTGAATTCTAGTGTAATGCCTTCATCAAGACCATCCAGCTTTAAGAAGTAGTCCAACCAGCCAAAGTTTCTAAATTCAGGCAGACACTATGCATCCTACAATAAGGCATCATGAACTGAGGGCTCATTTTGAATTATTCCACCTCCCATTGTTTGTAATCAACTATCACTCCGCAAAATTCCCTTCCTGTAATTCTTGTCTAAAAACAAATTCCTTTCTGCAACACTTGTTAGCTGAATTGTCCTACACCAATGTCGACTAAATTTTCCTTCTCTATTTTTTTACCTTTTACAACTTACAATTTCCAGATTATGATTGGGTCAATAATGGCAAAGAAGGGGTAATAAAAGGGAGTTATGATGAAAATAAATGGCGGTGGAAATTTAGTGTCACATCACAGATGCGAGCCATCCTTCACTTCAAAATATAAATTGACTCAGCTAGATTTGTTGACGTAGACAAGTCATGGACTTACATGTGGGTAATGTACCTACATCTTTCCTTTCCCCCCCCCCAACATAAATTTGGACATGTGTCCACACATGCAAGATGGCAATAGTGATTTGATAGGGAGGTATGAAAATTATGTGAACGTCCATATTAATCGTACATCGATTAAATGAATGCACTAAAAAGATAATTAAGAGAGAAATTAATGCGCACACACCTGAATTTGTAAAGGATACATTGCAAAGATCATGGAAAAAGTATTTTTTCCTTTTTAGGAAATAAATTGAGCAATCAATGATGATGAAGTGGAATAATGTGAGGTGGAATGAAGTGATGGAAGAGAGAAAAAGGTGGTGATGGATGGGCAGATGGATGAAGAAATGGACTTCTACAAAAGTAGAATTCTTTATTATGAAAATTACGTACCTTAATTAGCTAGAAGGAGGAACACTAGGTCCACTGCTTTCGGCTATAGGAAGCTCAAGTGTTGCAGGTCGAATGAATTGTTGTAGGAACTCTTCTTTGGAAGTTGGTTTATGATACAATTTGAGATGATGACCATTGACTAGTAACTTGAATCTAACAATATCAATGGTGGTTAGCTAAACATCTCCATTGGGAAAGACCTCATCAACTTCATATGGTCCTAGTCACCTTGTCTACAATTTTCCTACATTGTCCTCATATCGTGAGTCATAAAGTAATGTCTAGTCACCTAGTTGAAATTTCTTCTCTTTAATAAATTTGTCATGCCATTTGATTATTTGATTCTACACGACCTTAGTGTGGTGCAAGGTTGCCTTCCTCATCTCATCTAAAGCACTCAGTTGCATGATTCTTTCTTTTTGTGCCTCAGAAATATTCATCCCTAATTCTACTGCAGTTCTAAGAGTCTTGTGCTTGAATTCAATGGGCATCATAACTATCTTACCATACAATAGCTCAAATGGAGTGAAACCTGTACTTGTTTTCCATGTGGTTTTGTAGGCCTAAACTGCTTCTGATAATATTTTTTCCCAATCCTTTATGTGAATAGCCATTGTTTTGGCTAGAATGGCTTCAATTTCTTTGTTGGTCACCTCAACTTGTCCATTGTCCTAAGGGTGATAAGGATTAGACTTTATGTTCCTTATGTTATATTAATTGACTAGTGTTGTAAAAAGTGTTGAGATAGACTAATGTCCTTGATCAGTTACTATTTCTCTTGGGACTCCATATCATGTAAAAATTTCTTCATAAAGAAATTTTGCAACCTTGTTATCTCTTGCATGCTTCATGGCCTTGACTTCTACCCATTTAGTTACATAATCAGCTCATACCAAGATATAAGACTTATGATTTGATGGGGGATCAATGAATCCCACAAAATCTAATCCCCACTTGTCAAAGGGAGTGACTACTACTTGGGGATAGAGTGGAATCTCATCTGATTTGGTTGGTCGACTCATTCTTTGGCACCTATCACATTTCCTTGTATATCTTTGTGCATCCTTGTGGAGTGTAGGCCAATAGTATCCTATGTTCAGAATCTTCATTGTTGTCACTTTGGCTACAAAATGTCCTCCACATGGTTCATCATGACATGCATGCAAAATTTCATATGTCTCATCTTCCCTCACACATCTTCTCATAACATGATCTAGTGCAGTACATAAAACAAGCATCCAACAATCCATGTAAAAAGAAAAGATTTTTCAACGAACACTCTTCTCTCTTTTAAAGAGAAGTGAGGAGGAACTCTCCCTGTCACTAGGTAATTAGCTATGTCAACATACCAGGATGTGTGCACATTAATGGAAAATAGATTATCATTAGGAAAGGAGTCATCTATGGCTTGATTATCTTCTGATGTGTTCAGTCTTGAAAGAAAAACTGCAACAACATTGGCCTTCCCTGGTCTATCCACAATGGTTATGTCAAACTCCTACATCAGCAATAACCATCTGGCTAACATTCCTGAGATCGGGGGTTTATTCATGAGATATCTAATGCTTGCATGACCGTTGTGCACAAAGATTTGGTAGCATGTTATGTAGTGCCTGAATTTGTTCAAGGTGTAGATCACTGCCAACATTTCTTTTTTTGTTACTGTATAATTGAATTCACCTCCTTGTAAGTTTTTGTTGACAAAATAAATGGAATTTTCAATGGCTCCTTTTTGTCCTAACACTCCTCCTATAGCATAGTCTGATGCATCAGTATGGATGTGAAAAGGAATTTCCCAATAAGGTCCCTTAAGTATAGGAGCATGAGTCAAAGTTGCCTTCAAGTCAGAAAATGTTTTGGCACAATCTTTTGTCCATTAGAATTCAACATCTTTGGTTAGGAGAGTATACAATGGTGTTGTTATTTTCTAAATTATTTGATGAAATGCATGTAATATCTTGCATGTCCCAAGAAACTTCTAACATCCTTTTGTTTTGCAGGTGTAGGAAGATTAGTAAGTACCTCATTTTTTGTAGGATCTACTTGAATTCCTTGGTGGGAAATGTAGTGGCCAAGAACTACACCTTCTTTCATCATCATGAAGCACTTCTCATTGTTTAAAGATACATTTTTTTCTTCACATCTCTATAAGACTTTCTTGAGATTTTCCAATGCTTCATCAAAATCAGCACCATAGGTGGTAAAGTCATCCATATAGATTTCCATGCAGTCAAGGGAGATGTCTAAAAATATGTCAATGATTGCTCTCTGAAAAGTTGCAGGTGTGTTGCATAAACCAAAGGGAAGTACTGAATAGGCATATATCCCCCATGGACATGTGAAGGTTGTTTTCTCTTAGTCCTTAGGTGCAATTTAGATCTGATTGTAGCCACTGAATCCATCTAGGAAAGAGAAGTACTACTTTCCTGCAAGTGAGTTCAGTACTTGATCTACAAAACGCAAGGGGAAATGGTTTTTCTTAGTAACAACATTGAGTTCCTTGTAGTCAACATAGAATCACCATTTCCCTTCCTTCATGGGCACAATCACCAATGGAGACATCCATTGGCTTTTTGAAATGGGATAGATAAAGCCTACATCTAGCAACTTTCTTAGCTCTATTTTGATAATTTCTCTCAATGCAGGGTTGATTCTTCTTTGTGGTTGCCTGACTAGTTGACAATAATATTTGATATATATCCTATGGGTGCAAATCTTGGGGTCTAGGCCCTTCATATCATGATAATCCCATGCAAATGCATTTTAGTGGGCCTTCAACAAATTTTCCAATGACAGTTGTTTTTCTACCACTTTGCTATTAATATTTAAATATTTTCTTTTGGACACCCGTACTTGTGTAGTTCACTCTATCATAGTTGTTTCATTATTACATGGTAACTCAAGTTCATATGGTAGCATTGTGTGGAACATACATGTTGCTATAGGAAGTTTGTCTATAGGAAGAGTGGTTGTAGGAAGTTTGATTGCATAAATAGTGGTAGTAGGAAGATCAGGTAGAGCAGACAAAAGTGTCTTCATGGGATCAAAAGAACTAGACGCATGAGAGGGTGGAACCTCCTCTATCTCACAATGGTTCTGAATTATATTATATAGCACTTCATCTTCATCTTGAAGCTATAGGAAAGGGCTTCTACCTAACATCATAAGCTGCACCAGAAAGTTAAATTCCTCGGCCTCTTCACCTACATGTGGCCATACAGGATTATCCTCATCATGGGATGGCTGACCAGGAGGATAAAGAACAATATTTTTGGTGTTCTTTCCATTATAAATAGTCATTTCACCTGACCGACATCCAATATAAGCATCTTTTGTTGCTAACCATGGCCTTCCAAGGATAATATGATACCCACCTAGTGCAACTTTAGGAGAAAGAATCATGAAGTCAACTGGATACTCCCAAGAATCTAGAATCACCACAAAGTCCTCTACTATGCCATCAAGCTTAACAGTGGAACTATCAGCAAGTTGCAGTATAGTAGGAGTGGATCTCATACTTACAATGTTTAGTTGTTGCAGGATGTCTTTAGTCATCACATTTATTATTGCACCCAAGTCAATCAAAGTATTCTTTATGTGTATCCCAGTTATAATAAATTCAACCATAGGACTACCTAGATCATTGTACTTGGGGATAGTTACTTTTCCAAGCATGATGTCAAGTAGCTGTCCCACTACATGAACTATAGTTGGGTCTTTCTTTTTCCTGTCTGGCTTCTTGAGGCATGCTTCTTTAATTGCTTTTCCATATATATGAACATCTTTTATGGCCTGGAATAGTGGTATTTGGACACATATACGCTTCAGATTTCAAAAGTGATGTCCTCCTTGTCTTCCTTTTCTCTGGCAACTTCCAATCTCTAGGGAAATGGTGGTTCTTGTGGCGTATTCTTGGCTAGAACTAGTTCAGGATTTTTAGGTGCACCAGGCTGAATGGAAACATCTAGAGGTTCTTTTTCTTCCATGAGAAGCTCAGTGATGATGGGTGTGGAAGGAGCTAAAAAAGTAGTTCCTGAATGCAATCGTATGTCACTTAAACTCACAGCATATGCAGGGAATTGATTTGGATCAGTAGAGTATACAGGTTGCTGATGTGGTTTATTATTTGGGTTAGGTGTGGGTTGAGTTGGTAATTGAGTGGTTTTAGGTGCAATTAAGTTGGGATTAGCAAGGGGAGGCATGATAGTAACTTTTTGAGGTTGAGAAGGTCGTTGCATGTAACTGGTTGCCTAGTTTGGCCATTGTTGTCCACCTCTCCATTAAGATGTTTGTTGCCAATTTCCTAGAGGTGGTTGCCAAGGTCCTTGAAACTACTCTCGATTCCCCCGAGGTTGATGCCACTGAGGTGATGAATTTTGATAATTGGGCCAAGCATTTGGAGGGTTACCCCAAGACTATGGTGGATATCCTCCATAGTTGGATGGACATGGGGGTTGCCACTAGTTACCAAATGAATAGGAATTAAAATATTTCCCATCAAAAGATAGTGGATCTGGCGACATATCTTGTCCTAGAGCCCATGGATTTTTCTGTGCAATAAAGTAGACTTGATCTTCCTCAATCTGAATTGGTTTGAACTCATGTGGAATCTGCTTGTCATCAATGTTAGCTACCATCTTGCATCTATAGTCCTTCTTTTTTCTGCAATGAGGGCAATATTTCATTAGCATTTCCTTTGCCTCCTCACATTTCTTCTTGGCCTAAAGTGTATCCAGCTGAGTAGCTAGATTTTTTATGATATCCTGCTTGAAATATACCAATAATTGAGTAATATCCATCCCTGAAACTCCACTGGTGGATGACTTACCCATAAAGGATTGGTAAGCTCTCCCTTTCTTTGAAGCTGCCCTAGAATAGTTGTGGCATATCTTCTTGATATCCTCACAGGGAACTTGAGTGATATATCCTCCTGCCATCAGGTCCAAGGCATCAGTGCAGTGTTCATTAATTCCTCTCAAGAAAAGCAGCTTCTATGAGTCTTCATTGAGTGTATGGCATGGATATTGCTGTAGACAAAACAAAAACCTTGAAATAAAATCCTCTACGCTTTCATCTTCCTTTTGTTGCATTCTGAAAATGTCATCTCCTCTCATATCACTGTCCCTGCAATACTCTTTGTATTTCTCAAGGAAATTTTTCTTCATGTCCTCCCAAGTCTCCACAGTATCTCTGCCAAGACTCACAAACCATCTCAATGCAGCTTCTTTCCAAGTGGTAGGAAATAGCTTAAGCTTGTGGGCATCAGTGGTATAGTCATAACTTTTGCAAAGTATATCAAACTCAAACAAAAATATATCAGGATCTTCTGTGACAAGTCCATAGAACTTAGGAAGGATTGAAGTAGGGATATTTTTTAGGTTGTCTACTTCATTCTAATGAGTAATGGGAAAAGGAAAAGTTGGTTGGTTCTTCCTGTTAGGCCTATTTCCATTTGCATCAACCATGCCTGCTTGATGAAGTTCCAAAGTAAAGGGTTCTTCAACTAGATTTCGATCTTCAAGGGAAACTTCAAAACTGGTTAAGTTGGGAAATGTATCAGCAAAGGGGTGTGGATCTTCTTCTTCTTCATTTTTGGGCAGATTTGGAAGCTCTAATAGCTGAAATGGTTCTAGATTATTATGAAGGAATCTCCCATAAGATCTCTTCTTCTTCTATGCATGCAATTTCAACTCAACATCAACCAACTCACATAAAGAATTGATGAAAGAATAGTGTATCATAACTTATAAATACTACAAGAAAACTCTAGAAATACTATAGAAAAAAAAACTAGAAATGACTCCAAAGAACTCCCTAGTTTGACACCATCCCCGCCAATAGTGCCAAAAATGTTGGCCTCCTACAATGAATTTAATAACTAAGCCTTTACAACCATGGTTCAAAGATTGGATATCTAATCTGAATAGTCATTATAACCATCATGAAGGTGCATTTAAATCGTCAACCCAAGGACATGAACTTGAAATGGGTCAACATAGTATGTGCACTAGGAACTTCAAAGTAGTCATCTTCATTCTACAGCTAAGAAAGATTCAATACTGAAATTAAATTGCATGGAAAGGAATAAAGTAAATGTTGAACATCACTCAACAATTAAACTAAGCTGAACATGCATGACAAGAATGAAAATCTAAGCAAAAAGTAGGAAACTACTTTTTCCGCTTTCACTGCAGGAACTATCACATAATGGAATTAGTGGCTATAGGAACAGTCAGTTCCAAATTCTTAACTAAGTACTAAACAAAAACTAATAACTAATCTAGCTAAACTAAAGGACGAATTACTCACCAAGTGGGCCCCCTTGAATGAGTATCCTCTAAAACTAATATAAACTCAAATGCTCAACTCAAAACTTCATCTTATTCATTGGGAAATGAAAATACAAAAGAGTAGCATGTCTAGAAATGCTAGTATACTATCAGATCGTACAACATCAATAGATTAGCAACTTGACAAAATCCTGAAGAAGGGAGATCTGAAACTTATTTATGCTACCAACTAAACAAGGCAGCCAACTCCCACTAACTGAGAGGACGCCATTGAGGGAAAACAAAGAAAAGAATGTAAAGACGGTTACACACGTAGGGAATCCGGTCGGACATGCATGTCCAAATGCAGACTCAATGCTGCAGTAATGCTCGCAACTTCTCAACATCATGAAAGACCAATATAAGGCAGTTACATGTGGTTGACATGGGGAATCTCTTGTCGTCATCCTTCAATTGACCCTTGAACGATTCCTCTGCATGACCAGCTGGCAGCTGCATTTCTCAATTTAGTATCCTCGAGTATGTTTGCATGGCAATGTTAGTATGCATAATAATTGCACATTTGTAACCACCTTAAAGAACATTCATTAACCACATGCAAAAAATTTATAGATAGTCCACATAATAGGATAATGTCATTAAAATTGGCAAACATGAAATTAAACCCAATGTCTATGGTTTGAGGGAAACTCTATAGAAATATCAACATTTAATATCAAAGTCCACGTCAACTTCAGCAAATAAACTATAGATTCTACCCAAATTTGGACCAAAAACTAGGCTCATCACATGTAATAGAGTGACCCCATTAGATAGAGTAGTAGCATGTTGATACACAACCTAATGCATATCCTGATATAATTGAGCCAATACACATGACCCCTAGGCATAAATAACACCATCCTAAATTAGTGATCATGATATTTGCACATTCCTCTAAAAATAAATAAAATATTTTATTTTATTTATTTGCTAATTATATCATTTTCTATCTTTATTCTTCCAAATTTTAAATTTAGAGACCAAAGCTAAATTTAGTGATCATGGATAAAATTAGTGATTGAACTAAACTTCACTCCACTTCATCTCTCCATGAAAGCTCATGCATATTCCTCTTGTTCTCTCATCAATCCTCATCCATCGATCTCATTTCACATCTCACACTATTGATCCAATATCCTTGAAATCTATAAATCAATCATCTTTTGATCATTCAATCCCTCTTTGAATCGACAACCAAACTATACTCATTTTCATCTCACTTTTTCTTAATAAGGTTATGCTAAGGTTTTAGGAGAAATCCACATATCATACTAAATAGCATAATATTATACTTTATAATGGAGTAAGGTTGCTCGTGTTTTCATTGGAGGTAAAGTAAATTAGATTAGTTTGATTTGTGTTCTTATTGATTGCTTTCATTTCGATTGTGCACACCCTAGATATTAATATTAGGACTTGTTGATCATTTGAATTTTGTTTGTATTATATCCTATTATTTTGAGCTTATTTGATCATTGATCCCAAGTTCCTTATTCACAATGTTTTATGTTTTATTTTGTGAGGAATTTTGGAGAGGGAAAACCCTCTTTTAGCTCAAATTCTTGTTTTGATGATTGGAAGATAAATTTGAAAGGGAATAGACTAATATCAGTTGGATTAGAATAGGAATTGGGAGGGTAAAATTCTTGTGCATGGATTTGATCATTCGTTTGGTGTGTGTGAGGAGCTTCTCTTTGTAAATATTAGCCAAATTTGAGGTAAGTTCCTCATTTCTTCTCTATTTCCTTTGGTTTTTATTTTTTAATTGTTTGTATGAGGTTAATGAAGTAGGAAATGCATTTCAATTGATTCTAGATTTGAAATTAATTGGCAGATTAATTTTTTTTACAAATATTTTAATAATTTTCTAAAATATGTGGCTAGAATGCCCAATTTTTTGGGAAATTCCCAAAATTAAAAATTGATAGCATAAATTGGTTGGTGGGAATACTTAGACCAAAAGGGTATCTTTCATTTTTAAAATTTTAATAATTTTAGAAAATGTTAAATTTCAAGCTATTTTAATGTAGTTTGGGAGAAAATTCATAGTTTTTGGCTTTTTGAATGTTGAGAAAATTTGAAGGTTTCCAATGAAATCATATTTTTTAGAATTTTTGGACAAATATGTACTTAATGAAATGCTAAATCATGTCCATTGGGTTAATGTTGTAAATTTTGTCATAAAATTTTATTGTGCATTGTTCAAATGTGAGAATGCACTGAGTTTTGGATTGGTCCTTCATCCTTGAACTATTCTTTTAAATTTTGTTGTTTCATAGATTATGTGGTCATTGAGTGACCTATATTTATGTGTTAGTAGCCTACCTCAATCTCTTGTGAGAGATATTGTGATATTTCACAAGGCAGATTCTTGAGGCCATTGCTATGGATCTTGCTATTTTCTATTTTGGAGTTAGTTCAGTGGATGTTAGAGTGTTCCTTACCTTAATCTCATATTGTGAAATTGTTTCTTTATTGCATTCTTGAATGTCATGTATACTTCCTATTTTGTGTGAGTGTTAGCCCATCTCCCAAGTGTTTTGTGTGAGTGTGATTGGGCCTTCTGACTATCTTCTAACATGAGGGGAGTGGACCTTTTGGTTTTATGTGGCTGGATGGAATGGAAACCACCATTGGGGTTTGGAGACTCAAGGCTCAAAGGTGGCATCAGAATATCATTCCTTCCTTTTTCTTTATGCATTATAGTTAGTTTGATTCAAATGTTAGATGGTTATTGAAGGATATTTGAGTTTGTGATTTATGTAATAATAGTTTTTTTTAAACTAACCCCTCTCTTCAGATGGATTGTATTTAAGTGAAAATGATAGTGAACTAATCTTAGATACATGCCTCAGTGTTGGTGTGGAGCATGATCACAAGTGAATTGATTCATATTTATGTAATGTAAAGTTAAAATGAACATAAATATTTCAATTTAGGCTTAAAATGTATGTAGGAATATTTCTATCGGGTTTAAAAAGAATATAATGGTATTGGAGTAGTTTTGGACTATAATGACCTTGGAAAAATCTCACCTTGCTTTCACCTCTTAAGGCCTTGGAAATTTCGTCAAATGGTTGTCTTGCAAAGTCTGAGTTTGTTGTCTTGAGTTTTTTGTTTGTCTTGATTGGTTTTTTGTGATGCAACAATGCTTGAAATTGATATGAGAGATATTATTCTAAGTGTTGGAAAATAAAGTAATGCAATGCTAACACTAAATGTAGCTTTTCAATGCAATTGTATGACTGTAACAACAAGTACGTACCTCTAGATATTATCACAAACACTTGCCATACAAAGTACATATCCCATGAATATTGACATAATGACAAGTAATTATCATGCAACCTTATTTCTCCTTAATCAATATATATGATGGTCTGATTACAATGCAAGTCCCTAAGTGCTCATAATGATATGCAACTAGGATGCAACGATTGCCAAGACTCTTGGCATTACAGTATTTATGAAAATATGCAACTATAGATCGTTGTTATGGCAGCAATATTACAACTGATTTATCAATGTAAAATGACTTAAAGAAATGCAAGGAACTTGGAAATGAGGTCACCTAAACTTGGAGAAGTTGTTGCAGCTTTGAAAATTGATGAGAATTTCCTTCATAAGCCAAATCGAATCAATGGAATTGCCACCCCTATTTTTGGACTGTGTGCTCAGAATAAAATAATATTAGTTGCTTGTCGCCCTCCAATCATTGTAAATGTCATTGCCAAGACTCCAAAAATCATGTGACTCAACCCTAATATGAAATTGATGCCAAGAATGCAAGCCACCATCAAAATTGTGATCTCCTTAAGCCACCATGAGGAATGAAAATGATAATCAAAACTTGTGTGCTACAAAATTGTACTTAGAAGGACAAGTCGATATCTCCCTCAAACTGAAAATATTCAACAATGCAATCCCTCAATCGATATCCACAAAATTGCTAAACCTTTGCTCCAATCGATTCCTCCTCAATGGTCATAATTTGGCCAAAGGCCACAAAATTATGCTGCAAATGAGAAGACTGATGTATCTTCTCCCAAACTAGCTAGGCTTGATATTTCACAAGCAAAACTAGGATCAACTAGGCTTGGTATTTCACAAGCGAATCAGGTTTTCCAAGCTTTCAGCTCACCAAAGTAGAAATGAGGTAATCAACTCCACATCCCAATTGCTCAGCCCAAAGCTCCCTTTATACTTTTCTTGGGAGAGCTCACACACTTTTCTTGTCAATGTGGGATAAAAGATATATTTTATTTTTAGTGACTTTATGATATAATATATTTATTTTAGTCACTTATTAAATTAATTAAATATAAGGTCATTTTTTTATTTTATAATTGTTTGATAACCTTATAAGTAACTAATTTAATATCCCACTTAATTTAATTAAAATAATCAATTAGTCATCCTTATGAAATAATCATGAATTTGGACAACTTAATTAATTAAATTAATCTACCTCCAAAATTGGGGACATGATAGTTCTCCCTTCCCAAATATTTCTTGCCCTCAAGCAATCCACAACTCTCCATCCATAATCACCACAACACCTGTCCACCACCACCTGGATACTAGAAAACCCTGTAAAGTACTCCAATCAACCAACAAACATAGTTGAAGCTCATGCCAACATCATATACATTCAAGCTGTGGGACCCAAGACTCATCTATGCAAATCCAGAACTCTAACCCTCATCATATGGTAACCAAGCACTGAAGTGACAAACCTCATGTAACCAAGTGCCCCAACAATCATATCCACCTGAATAATCCAAGCCCAATGCCCTATCCTTCAACCCACCTCACTGGAGCAACAATGACAAGGTCAAATTCAGAACATGTGGGTCGAAGGATATCTGGTGAACACACCCCAAAGTGCAATCAAGGTGGAAATATCCTATCTACTCCAAGGAAACTCCATGGGTATATCTCACCCAGTCATCAATGCCAACATCATGAATGCATCTACTCTTGTCGTGCCTGTGTCATGCCAACATACCCACAGTGGTCTCCTAAAGATGTGAATGACACCCAACCTGGGTGCATAGAAGCACATTCCCATCCTTGAATAGTTGTTGTCACGAATCAAAGCAACACCATAAAGTCTACAAATCAGGTCCCTAATGGAGGTAAATGTATCCTTGTTGCCTAAGGATAGAAAATCATCACTACTCCAATCCTTAGCATCCGTGTGACCATCCCAACCAACCACTACAAACCTCAAGGAGCATCGTGTCAAGGTAGGGCAACCATCCATCCATGAGGGAAATGTCAAAGAATTGCTACCAATAAACCTAACTCCATCCCATGGATTGCAACCACTCAGCCCCTCAAGTCTCATCATATAATTAGTTGTCACACTCTTGGGTGCTCCATTTTCCTTCCCTCTAAGCATCACTCTTTGCCCATTGGTTTTCCTAAACTTGACCTCCATTAATTGAAAGTTCTGTGAATATTAGCCCAATGAATGGAGCCGCGGAATCCCCAAAATAGCATTTGTGGTTCCCAAGTCCACTATATAGAAATCATTTGACACTGTATAGTTACCCAATCTGATCCTTAGTTGTGGAACCTTCTTCCTGCAAAACATACTATACCCATCAGCCACCATGACGTTAAACCCCTCGAAGGCATGTGTTGCCAATCCCTGCTTTGTCACTAAGGTTGAATCAATGAAATTATGTGTAGCTCCACTATCAATCAAAACTGTGATGGGTTGATCCTGTAGGTACCCCTTAACCCTAAAAGAGTGGAATCTAGGAGAGCCAAAAAGTGAAACAATGAAACTACCACCCATGCCCTCTCCTTGAGGTTGATCCTCATCTAAACTGTTGCTTTCTACATCTGTACTCTCCTCCTCATCCTCATCATCTAGCGCTACCTCTATGAGGTGAACCTTCCCTTTTCCCAAGCAACGATGACCCATCGTCCATTTCTCCTTGCAATGGTAGCATAGAACCTTCTCCCTACACTCTTTGCAGTCATCATCATTCATTTTATTTTTTGTGTTGTCTTCTTTATGGAAAGGCTTCTTCCCCATGTCCCCTAAAGAAGGTGCACTATGGGAGGGGGATTTACTCCTTTTTCTGCTAGAGGACTTGCTCATTTTTTGGCTAGACTCCATGTCTCTAGCCCTTTTGATAGACTCCTATAGTGAATACAGATTGAGAGATTTCACCCAACCCCTCAATGGGTCCATCAACCCATCCATAAATAATACTAGAAACCTCCTCTCTAAAATGTCTATCACTAGAACAACCAACCTCTAAAAATCTGCAATGTATGTATCCAATGTCCCTATTTGTCTGAGTTGTGATAACTCCTTGAAATGGAGTTTTGGATCCTTCACATCAAATCTGTCAATCAGACACTCGGTGAACTCCGCATAAGATGTAATCTGATCATGACCCATGGTGACTAACCCATTGTACCATCAATCATGTGCAACTCCATCCAAATGTATAGTGGCGTACTTGATTGCTTCATCCTCGGGCATAAGATTAAGCAAAAAGTAAGTGTACACTTTTTGCACCCAAGCTCAAGTTGTTGTCTTCCTCGAACCATCATAATAAGGCAACCTCAATTTTCCCAAATTTTGCCTAAGGTCATTGTGATGCTCCATGTTACCTTTGTTTGGTCTATGTCTCATTCTTAGGTCCATGTAGTCTTTGAGAGACATATCCTATTGAAAACCAGTTGCTACCTAATCTTGTCTGAAGTGTTCCTGAAGCTCAAGTATTATGAGTTCATTTTCTTCTTTTGGTTGTTCTTCTCTAGCTGGAAAAATAGGCATCATAGGTCTTGATCCACTCTGTGTATTACGGTGATTAGGAGCCCTGTTTTTATTGACTAAATTATCTCCATGACCATTGGTACCTCCATTTGTATTATTATTATTACCAAGAGAATTTCTTATCAACATATTCATCATTTGTTCTAAATGTTGATTTGTTCTTCTTTGCTCTGCTAGATGTTCCCTCAAGAGTGCATCACTTGAATCTTCTTTCCTTGCCCTACCATGGTTGTCACCTTCTTCACTCATGGTTCTAGTTGGCTCCTCCCAATGTTCTTTTAATATACTTGAAACTATTTGTGCTTGTGGAATATGTGGAGGGCAGAATTGTCTTCTTCCACCTATTGCGTAATACTGTCATTTCTTATCTTCCCTTATTGTATACCTCTTTTCTCTTTCACTCATGAACTCTTATAGGATGGAAAGATCTTTAGCTTTGATACCACTGTAATGTCTTTGGAAAAATCTAACCCTGTTTTCACCTCTTAAGGCCTTGGACATTTCGTCAAATGGTTGTCTTGCAAAGTCTGAGTTTGTTGTCTTGAGTTTTCTATTTGTCTTGATTGGTTTTTGTGATGCAAAAATGCTTGAAATTTATATGAGAGATATTATTCTAAGTGTTGGAAAATAAATTAATGCAATGCTAAAACTAAATGTATCTTTTCAATGTAATTATATAACTGTAACAACAAGTACATACCTCTAGACATTATCACAAACACTTTCCATACAAAGTACATATCCCATGAATATTGACATAATAAAAAGTAATTATCATGCAACCTTATTTATCCTTAATCAATATATATGATGGCCTGATTACAATGCAAGTCTCTAAGTGCTCATAATTATATGCAACTAGGATGCAATGATTGACAAGACTCTTAGCATTACAATATTTATGAAAATGTGCAACTACAGATAATTGCTATGGAAGCAATATTATAACTGATTTATCAATGCAAAATGACTAAAATAAATGCAAGGAACTTGGAAATGAGGCTTCCTAAACTTGGAGAAGTTGTTGCAGCTTTGAAACCTGATGAGAATTTCCTTCATAAGCCAAATCGAATCAATGGAATTTCCGCCCTTATTTTTGGACTGTGTGCTCAGAATAAAATAATATCAGCTGCTTGTTGCCCTCCAATCACTCCAAATTTCACTGCCAAGACTCCAAAAATCATGTGACTGAGCCCTGATATGAAATCGATACCAAGAATGCAAGCCACCATCAAAATTGTGATCTCCTTAAGCCACCATGAGGACTGCAAATGATAATCATAATTTGTGTGCTACAAAATCATCCTTAGAAGGACAAGTCGATATCTCCCTCAAATCGAAAATATTCAACAATGCAATCCCTCAATCGATATCCACAAAATTGCTAAACCTTTGCTCCAATCAATTCCTCCTCAATGGTCATAATTCGGCCAAAGGCCACAAAATTATGTTGCAAATGAGAAGACTGATGTATCTTCTCCCAAACTAGCTAGGCTTGATACTTCACAAGCAAAACTAGGATCAACTAGGCTTGGTATTTCACAAGCGAACTAGGTTTTCCAAGCTTTCAGCTCACCAAAGTAGAAATGAGGTAATCAACTCCACATCCCAATTGCTTAGCCCAAAGCTCCCTTTATACTTTTCTTGAGAGAGCTCACACGTTTTTCTTGTCAATGTGGGATAAAAGATATATTTTATTTTGAATGACTTTACCATATAATATATTTATTTTAGTCACTTATTAAATTAATTAAATATTTAAGGTCACTTTTTTTATTTTATAATTGCTTGATAACCTTATAAGTAACTAATTTAATATTCCACTTAATTTAATTAAAATAATCAATTAGTCATCCTTATGAAATAATCATGAATTTGGACAACTTAATTAATTAAATTAATCTACCTCCAGAATTGGGGACATTACATGGACAATGTTGTGGACCCATCATGTTTTTTCCCTACTCCTATGAATTTGTCCCTTAACTTTGGTGTCATTTAGGACACTTGGGTAGCCTCTTGTGAGGTCTTGCAAGCTCTAAAAAGTGTTGTATATTTTTAGGGGTGTCAGGGAGGTGATTTCACTCCTCCCCAGGGTATGTGCAGGATCATGATGGGCCAAAAAGTGGCGATATGATGGGTATTTGTAGGGTATGTGGCTAACGACTTTTTTTACCCAAAATTGATGAAATGAAAAGAGTTTTTAAGGAGATTCTCAGCTTTCCACCAATATAAATTATGCTTTACTTTGAATTTAATAAATAATTATTATTCATTTTCTATTTCAATTATGACTAAAGTCTTGATTGATAGGCTGATTGAAAAACATCTATAGATTTCAAACGGTATCACTTTTTTTGAATCTGAAACATGCGTCACATTCTATGCTTCACATACTATAGGATTAAAAAAAAAATGAATTTCATGAAGTTTTGACCAAGTTAAGGTGGTCAGATATACTAGTTTTTATATTTTTAAAAATTTGTAATAAAAAATTCATAATTAATTATTTACTTAGAAAAAAATTACAAAAAAATATGCATCACATCGGAACATGAGTCCTCTACTTATATCTAAAATCTTATAAAAAAATATTATCATTTTATTGTGGTTAGGGTGGATAGACAGAAACCTACTTCTTATTTTTTCCTTGAACTTTAAGTACTACTGCATTGAAATTTCAAATTTTCACCAAATAGATTTGTTTTTTAAAAATAAACCTAGTATTTTAGAAACTACATTCAATTTTCTATAGATTCTATTCTTACATATTTTTGAAATAATATAGATAACTTATTCAAATTTTTGCATCAAGTTGCCTAACTCTAATTTTTCTAAATTTTTCGCCACTTAAGGGCCTATTTTTTCCATGATGATCCTGCACATACCCCCCCCCACCCCCCATCTTCTCCTTCATTTGTTAGTAGTATCCCACAATCAGGGAAATTGAACTCTTCATTTGACCTCGAGTCATGTTTTGAGGTTTTTGATTTCTTAAGGTGTCGTAGAAACATTTAGGTTTCTCCTTAGTGTTTGGAGGGTCCTGGAGGTCCATCCCTAGTTCAGGGAAGCACATTTCCCAGCACACTAGTGCCCCTATAGGGACATCAACGCTTGGAAATTGTGACATGGACACATGCACCTAAATGGGAATAAAGTGCCTTGACAGGACACATGCACCCTTACATGGCACTAGAGTTGGGGACTAGTATCCCTAAGTGTGCAAATTGTGGTCCCTTTTTCCATTAGAAGGTGTTTCAGGGCCTCACATAGGGGAGGCCTGTTAATGGAAGTCCTTCCTCATGGTCCAAAGAGTATAGTGATATTATGATCTTGTTCTTATGTGTTTCCATTGAGGAGTTATGGTAGATCATTTGCATCGTTTTATGTGCCTTCTTTTGAAGTTGCTAAGTTTTCAAATCTAGGGATAGGGAGATTGCTCACTAGTCTTGTGAAGACTTGGGAAGGTTGAAAGGCTTCATGGTTAGCCTTTTTTGTGTTCTCAACACTCATCATAGGTCAAAGGGGTGTGTGCATTAGTAGTCTTTCTCTTGTGTGATGTCACGTTGTGATGGGATGTCTTGGGAAGCATGTGGTTGTCTAGAAGTGACCCATCATCATTCAAGTTAGTGGAGAGTTTGTGTTTCCTAGTTAGTCAACATCTTGTGAAGGTTTACCCATTTTAGATTGGTTAAGTGTGTCTAGATGTGGATTGGAGTTTGATGATTCCCTCATCCTATCCTAATGTGGGTTGTGAGAGAATGTGATCATGGGAACTAGTAACCAATCATCATGTATGTGTCATACTCTCTCTCTTATAGGTTTATCATGGTGGATTTATCTCATGAGCATTAGTCTTGTGTTTTTTTTGTCTTGCTTATGCAATGGTGAGGTTATTTTATTGTCTTTGTCATTGTGTCATTGTGTTCATGCGAGACTTGTGTGCATGTTGTTGTGCAAGTGTGGCATTGTTTCATTATCAACCTTGTTGTTGTTGTTGTTTTAAAAAAAAAAATCATCATTTTTCTTTTAGCATGTTAGCTTGGGGCGTTACATTTAAATACATTCATTTGTGTAAAAAAATAAAACATAAAATAAAGAGAACAACAAGGAGCATTCATTCTAGGAACTTTTTGATTTGGAGCTTAAAGGGTATCCATTGCATTAGACTTTGCATATAGACAATATGCATAGTGGCACACTTGTGTATTTATATTATCTTCCAATATTTACCAAGGCTATAAAGTCAACCTAATGGGAGGATTGACCTAGGAGACCTTGCCTCTAGTGTTTTGGTAACTTCCCTAGAAGTATTTTCAAATATCAACATCCTTACAGGTCTTGAAATACAAAAGAATCTTAAGAGTAAACCAAGTCGTAAATTTTTATTAATATTAGATATGAAAATTAGAGGATTAATATGCGGTGCTTGAGATCAAGCCAGAGGAGATTCATTACATAAGGTGTATCATACCACATTCATTCATAAAGTGGATTAAATAATCATTAAATATCTAAGGTATTATATTGCTTTCTATCAAGGGTTCAAGGATATAAATTAATTAAGGTATTATTTTTAATATTGGAAGTGTTCTATATGGATTGTGAAGGGTAGACTACATAGTTGATATAATAGTTAGATATGAACATATTTTCCTTACATAAATAGACATGGAAGAATAATTACCTAGCAACGAGTTTAGTATTGCATAAATATCAACAACCTTTGATCATATTTTAAAATTAAGTAAAAGAAAAGGTATTTTAGATACATTATAGAAACTTAGATGCATTTTTTGTCAAATAAAAGAAAAGGTAGAAATGAAAAGACATAAATATTTAGAAAATAAGTAGTTTGTATGTAAGATAAAATAAAGGATATTTACAATTTAAAAAGTACATTGAAAAAATGTTAGTAATCAAATATTATGAAATAAAAATAGATAAAGAGACTATTTAATATCCTATGAATAAATGTGATAGGTCATATGTTTCCAAAGCAAATCTCTCACAAATCAAACTACAAAAAAATTTCAATCTATTATAATTCCCAAATAATGAACACACCAAAGACATTTTCTAACCATTGATTGATCAAATCTATACATCTTTTAACTTCTATATTTTAACATTATTTTCAAAACCAAATGCACCAATCCTTCTCATTTTATTTCTAAAAATAACATTTCAATTTTATCACTTCTTTAACTCTTTTTAATTAATTAAATTTAAATTAATTTAATATACACAAACATCAAAACCATTACAATTCCTTTGATACCGTTGTAATTCCGCCTCTGCACATAACTCACATTATATTAAAAAATAGAAAACATTGGTCGTCAAAAAATTGCTTGACAGTCAATATAAATCATGTGGCGTAGAAACAATAGCCGTGTGGTCAACATCACTTCTGAGAAATAATTTATAAAAAAAAAACACCCAAAAATGTCATGTGCGCACCAATTATGTCATGGGTGCACGCGCAACAACCAAGACAAGCACAATGGCCAAATAACCGTACACCACTAAAGACAAATCACAGACGGAAGAATTTCAACTGTATTCACACTCTTAAAGAATATTGCAGATGCAGGTAACTCTGCTTACCCATTCACAGGAAACGCGACAGAAAAAGAAACAAACATGCAAAGCTAGAATTTTCTCAGCAAAACCAGATGAAAACAGTACTTTGAAAGATAAATCAACCAGAAAGCTCTTTAGTTATCCCCCCTTGTAAAATGGATCAAAATGTAGCCCAATTGATGAAATGAGAGGCACTCCCCCTCTGCATTTCCAAATTACAAGCATAACCTTGGAAGCTTTCACAGGCTTCTTCAGTCTGTAGAGCTTCTTGTATCCGATCGTTGTCCCATTACTCACTAGCATTTTTTTTTTCCCATCGACGCCCAATGCATAAACCCCATATTTCATCACCTTTTGCCCCAGCCCAATGGCCTCCTGAATCCTCACAACATTGAATTCCATAGCTTCTTTGCTCTTCAAACATATCCAATTTATTGTTTTGCTGTTTTTGTGGTCCTTGGGTGCCCAGTAAGTCCAGAGATCGTTGTTCAATACATTGCCAGGGGCGAAGGCTTCCCCTCGCACACTGTTTGCTGTGACAGAAGCACAAGAAGCCAGATCCTTCGAAAAAATGGTGTTTATGGCCCCTTTGAATTCCATTAGTCTTTCAACATCTTCTGCAGAGATAAGGCCCGTTTTATTTGGCGGAACATTGAGCAATAACACACAGTTCCTGCCCACTGAATTGTAGTAGATGTCCAGTAATTTGCTTAGCCGTTTGGGTTTCTGTTCTGGATGCCAAAACCACCCTTGCCTGATTGATACATCGCATTCTGCAGGAATCCAATCCGTTCCATATGGGTCTCCAGTGTTCAAATACCTACAGTAAAAAACAGAGTTGTTAATTTTAGAGCTAAAGAATTTTGGCAAAGCAGAAAAGGATTTTTTAATTTTTTTTGCTTTATATTACCCTTCGATGGAAGCATCTCCAATCTTCAACGAAGATCCATTAATGGTGGACCAAAAGCTTAAGCCCGCAGTCCCATTTTCGTCTCCCACCCATCTGATGTCTGGCCCTGCATCTGAGAATATGTTTGCAGATATTTGTAACTCATGAACCAGAGAAAACCACTTGGGAAACAAGTAATTCATTGTTGTGTTATCCCCTTTAGCTCCATCAAACCACACTTCGGATATGGGGCCATACCTGCCATCGGTACACTAGTCTTATTAGTTAAGCCCTCAAAAAGAAGATAGATTGAAATTTCCTACCAACTCAAGCTTTCACAGTTCAATAGTATTATTATAGGTATTTTACACTTTGTGGAATTTTTTATTTTTAGGCATTCTTCTAAAACAGCACAATGTTGATAAGTACTAACACATTAATCGCAATAATTCCATCTTAAAGTTATGCTTCCTGGTTGGCAAGGTTTAAGTGCATGGGATGCCTTATGAAAAGAATTGTCACAGTGTGCTTCTTGAATCCAGTGAAGCAGTGTCTAATGTCTTGTTTGCAGTTGTTATCAATTCATGTTTGGATCCAGTGAATAAATCTGTAATGCTTTGTTTACTGTCCATACGAATACCATACCAATGTCATATTTCAGTATTGAATCATTCCATGAACTTCAAAACATCAAGTAATTCTATTCAGAGCTCATTTCCATAGAAACCCTTAAAAAAAAAGTCCATAGAATGAGAGACAAGGCGATTCCCATGTTCAACCCCATATTTACACTTAATAAAGATATTACCCCAATTCTCAAACGGTAAAATTCAAATAATCTCACTTTTATGTACACCGTGCAGGGCAGGGCAAAAGGGTTGTCATATGGAATGGACATTATCTTCTTGAACTTTTGATTAACTTACTGCTAGCCTGTCTGATAAACAAGTAGAGCCTATTTTCCTGATAACTAAGAAGAGGCATTCTTCTTGTTTTATTCTTTTGCCTTGTATAAAGACTGGGAGTGGGAGCGATTCCTGTATGAAGTAGTGAAGTTGCATGGTAAAGCTTTTGTGAAGAAAGAAACAAAGAAGTGCATTGAAGTCCACAAATGAAAAGAATAGATCAATGCTACTGAGAAAGTAGCACTAGTCCAGAACAGACAGTTGGGATCTTTGATTCTCTGGACTGTAAGGTAAGCATAGTTGTTTTTGTTTATTCCTTAAGTTGAATGGTTCACAACAAATTCACTAGGGATAAGATAAGTATAGTGGTTTTTGTTTATTGCTTAAGTTGAATGGTTCACAACAAATTCGACAACCCTCAAAAAAATAAATCAAATTACTCATACACCCAGAGCCAGTAGCAATGCTATTGAAACTGATAAGGCGGGTAAGAGTTTATGGATCTCATATGTCATCCACTCTTCACCCTTTGCTGATGACTGACTTGAAAACATTTTGTATACTAGCTCAGTTTCTTATTGTTTGCTTGCCACATTTGGGATTTTGTGGAGTTTGGAAATGGAAACAATTTCTTTAGATAAGCCTGCAAGAAAAACTGTCATTACATATTCAAGCATTCATTTCTTTTTATTTGGGCTAAGAGCAAGAATAAAAGCAATTTCTATACAGTAGAAATGTTCTCTTACAGATTAAATCCTAACTACATATTAAAACAAAACTCACATGGCTACAGAATGGAATCAATCTCTACTCTACCCATGTTAGGCACGACGACTTTACCTACTCTACTTTTGGTTTAGTGGGTAAACTTGCCCTCACATTTTCTACTACGTAAACTCCTTTTTCCTTGGCACGGAAGAAAAACCAGGGCAAGGGGTGGGAATGGCACGTATTGTGGGGCCTATTACAGATAGCCTAAATCAATTATCATGGACTTCATCCCTTTCCTCTTATGGCTAATTCAAGCATATAACATTTGAGCTGCAAAATTATTTTACATTTTTTCCAATCAATGAAACCATAAGGAATGCAGAGAAAATCTCACTTGGTAAGGAGCTCCTGCAGCTGTCCGAGATAGAATTCATTGTACTGGAGCTCTTTGCCATAGAAAGGTTCATACCGATCCCAAGGAGACAAATACACGCCAAAATCCAGGCCTTGGCCTTGTGCTGCCATTGATAAATCCTTAACAACATCTCCTTTTCCATCTTCCCATGGGCTGCTTTTCACGGAATGATTTGTATACGCAGAAGGCCAGAGGCAGAACCCATCATGGTGCTTTGTAGTCAGAATTACCAGAGAAAACCCGGCTTCTTTGGCCACCTTCGCCCACTGGTTAGCATCAAGCTCCTTTGGATTGAACCACTGTGGATTCTCCTTCCCTGTTCCCCATTCTCTGTTGGTGAAGGTATTCATACCGAAATGCAGAAACATAACCATTTCCCTTTGCTGCCATTTGAGCTGCCTGGCAGTCGGCAGAGGCTCTAGAGGCAGAGGAGGCGGAGCAGCCAAACTGCAGAACCCCACCTCAAAAAGACAAAAAATAAACATACTCACCAGTAGCACCCATATGATAATTCTCCCCATATTACACCGCCCCACTAAGAACTGAATGAGGATTCTCCTCGTATTCAACACAGCAATAAGATCAATCTCAGGTTCTGTTGTACTAATATACCACGTTCTACAGCAATAATTACCACATTTGGCCGCCCAAGAAGTTTGAATTTTTATGAGGAATCACGTGTAGTGATAAGAGGTTCGCAGTCTGAGCATCAGAACACGATTAAATCACGCAATTGGGTGAAAGCGGGATCATCTACTAAAAAACTGACAGCGACTGGAGCGTAACTGCCTGTCGATAACATGCAGATCAAAACAAATTATTAAATCCGACCAGCACAAATCGTGCAGGTTGAATATGGAGTCTAAAGATGCGGATTTTTAACTGCATGCAGACTGTGATAACGACGCCATTATCACAGTCAATATAAAATGCCCAAATTCATTCCTTGGTTGAGCCAAATGGAAAAATCCTACCCAAGATTCTCACTTTGTTGGCCATGGGCCATGCCCAGGGAAGATTCTGTACACGTGAAAGCCTAAAGCTTTTAGTTTTAAAGATAAGCTTTTGAGCTTTAAGGTTCTGGATGATGCAGAAAACAAAGCACGCTACTACTTGCCACAATCTTTAGCCCCTCTTGTTACAGTAACCGGAATACCCACTACAATTACCCTTTTAGGTGGAAACAAATAATTGGATCAGGAGTAGCCCACCACAGAAAGATCTCAAAAAAGATATGGATTCATTCCATAGTGCGTGAGCAAATAAATTTGACGGCTGTACAGTTGTATTTAGTATTTTTTCATAAAATATAATTTTATAATTAAAATTTTAATAAAATTTAATAATATAGAAAATTTTGAATATTTATATAGTATTATTTTGATATATATTTACTTCGTATATTTTTTTTTAAATAAAATATTTTTAATATTTAAAAAATAATTTTAAATAAATAATTATTATTAAAAATTATTTGACAATATGATTGATTGTCAAATTTAGTTCTGATTATACATCAATCATTTCAATATTGTAACTTTTTTTTCACTTCAACTTATTTCTAGACAATATTCAAAATTCTATAATCTATACTTAAAAATCAACTATTCAAAATCCATCTATACATTATTCACAACATCTCTTATACATTATTTACATCTTAGAAATGATGATGATCTTTGAACTCTTTATCTTGATGATGGATCATGGAGTGTGATCCGAAACATTAACACACAATCTAATTCAGAAATATAACATTGATGATGATCTTGTTAAAGATTTGTCTATGATTACCTTCTATTTTAATCTTCAAAATAAAATATTCAAAAACTATACTATATACATTATTCACAAGACCATTAATATTGATAATAGAGTAAAAATATTCTAAAAAATAATAGAATAAAATAAATCAAATGATTATTACTAGATAAAACATCATGTGAACACTTGTTTATTTTATAATTTAATTATAATAATTTAATTATAAGATAAAAATGAACAAATAAAATGTAGTTTAATTACTTGGAGGAATAATTAAGGGATAAGAACATCGTAAATCGTCCACCGTAGCGGTTACGCCCTAACCCTCCAACCCGACAGCTTACCATGGTGAAAATAAATTGTTGTAAGGGAAAGGGGAAATGGTAAAACTTGGGATATAAGTTGCGTGTTTTCCTATGGAAGCCGTGCAAGTGTTTTGAATACGAAATTCTTCTTCTTGAAAGAATTTCACACGTTACAAGATATTATGAAGAAACTAATTAAAATGCAAGCAAAGCTCTCTTCCCACTGCACGTCTGTTTGTTAGAATCCACCATTCCTGCATAAATTCAAGTAAACTAAGATAAAAAATTCTTCGCTAAGCTTTGAGTTTGTATATTTCCCATGGTTTTTAACCAAATGTTGGTATCCTCATGGGATTTAGCCTTAGAGCAAGAAGAAAACCTGGGATTTAGCACTGAGAGAAAGAAGAAAAAATTGATTGCATGTGAAGAGGCTACAGTTGCATTAAAGGTGGGCATGGAAAAGTGGAAATGCAAGCTTTGCATTCGTCATCTTATCGACACACGCAGGAGGTGTGGTGAAATAAATTTTCACCTTATTTCACCCAAAATTGACACGAACCTTTGCTTAATGGTCTCTGCTTCAAATTTAAAATTGTTATGTCGAAAACAGGACAAACAAATGCCAATAAAGATGCCTACTGATTATTTAGAAGATTATGGAAGTCATGTTGACAAAATAAAATAAATAAACATGTTTGTTTTTGGATAATTTAGTTGGAGGAATCTATAAGCACCCCCACCTCATAAATATTCGATTAAAAGGTTAAAATAAATAAAATGAATTTAAAGATAAGTAAAAACTTCAACGTTTAGTAAAATGTTTTATCAATCAGTAAAAGTTAAAAGAAAAAGTGACTTTACAATCACTATAATACAAATAGCACTATAAACTAGATAGCCCCAATGAATGATAGCACTTTAACAAGCCAAAAATTAATAGAATCTAGGAAGATAAGTAGACAATAGATACCATACATAACTGTTGTCATATGAAATTGCACCATGTTGAGCACGAAGCTCAACATTGCAATGACAATGAAAACGACTTCAAAGTGTGGGACCTTTGTGTGTATGATGTTGAATCTCTGGAAAAAGGCGGCTTCCTTTTCCAATCTCAGTGCAATGTGTTGGTCCAACTCAACACATGAAAACCTACCACTAACAGCTCATAGGGGAAAAGGGTTAGAAGGAGAACATGAAAGGGAAGATGAAGGTAATACATCAAGATTGAAAGGTCGTTACTTCCTAACCTAGACTGCACAATATATTGTTGAAGAGGGGCGAGGGGATTTTCACAACTCTTTGTTTGGTTGATTTTTAGAGGCATACAAGAAGGTTAGAGTTTGATAAGGCATTGGAAGGAAGGCAAGGTTTCTCAAACCAACAATTGTAAATCATTTAACACAAACATGCATGCATGAAAATACAATAAACACTCAGATATGCAAGGTAATAAACCTATTCAAACACAAAGGAGCTGAAAAGAGAAAAACTTGATTGATTTCATTCATGTAGAGGCAAAAAGCCAATCTTTACAATAACATGGATGCCAAAATGCAAGTCTGCCAAAGAAAAACCCCAGAGGAGCTAGAGGAAGAACCCTTAAAATGAATACATTTTTTTTCTTTTATATATCAGGCATAACTTAGAAGAACAAGTCAAACCCTAACCCTAACCAAGGTTAGCAAAAAGAATGTGTGTGCAAAATTCGAGTCATCCCATGATAATCGTGATTAGGGTATAGATCCATCAAAAAGTCAACAAAATAGCAATAAATGGGCATGGGCGCCCATGAAATCCACTTGCAGGAGTTAGAGAATGTATTAATGTTGTCCTTGAAGCCTAAGAAATAAAATCTAGTAGCTCAAAAGTCAAATCGAGCATTAAAAATGTCACCCAAAAAAACACATCAAAAATCCATCAATTGGTCAAGGCGTCGAGCTCGTAAGGAGACCTCTGTAAGCATTTGAAAAAAATGGTCTAGACCCATGAAAAGAGCACATTTTTAGATGTCGGCGATCAGGCGGTCGAGAGTTGGGCGTCAGCCTTATAGCTTACTGTGTGCCTTAGAAGAAACGAGGAGGGGAGCACAAAGAAGAAAGGAAGCATCAGGAGTAAGAGGAAAAGCTTACCATTGACAATTAGAGGTAGGGGAGAAGCATTGCCCTCGAAGCTCAAAGAATTCAACACTTAGTCGAATTCAAATAAAACCTTTGGGGAAAGGGCTTATCTCCAAAAATCAGAGGTAAAGGAGAAGGTTTACCTTCTACAAAGGAGAAGGTAAAAGGGGAAGACCGAAAGCCCACTAGAAGTAAAATTTTGGAGGTCGTTGGGAAGCCTTACCTCTTACCTCTGATGCAAGAGCGAAGGGCGAAGGGCGAAGGCCAATAGAAGAAGGGTGCAAGGATGGAAGGGGAAAGAGGGAATGCTGACCCCTGAAGTCTGATGAACCAAGACTTAGACAAGTCTTGAAACTTAATCGAGCTTTGATGGTCGGAGGTAAGGCCCGAGGTTTATCTAAATAGAGATCAATAAGGGGTAAAGGGTAAGGTTGAAGGCCGACACCCAAAACACTTAGAGAAAAAATGGAAGGAAGAGAAGAAGGAATGAGAGTGATGGAGAAGACATGTGAGTAAGTAGGTAAGAGACAACTCGAAAATCTAAAATTTTGGGACTTAGCAAAATTTAGGAAACCTTCAAAGAAAAATTCATGCAAGATGGCCCATGTAGGTTCTCTCAGATCAGATATCAATGATGGGCCACCAAAGGGGGGAATGAAATGTCAACAATAACCATGAAAAAATAGTATCTAGTTAATTCCTCAACATACACCCTCACAACCTACCTCATCTCTCCCATGTACCATTTCATCCACGAGATTGGCATTAGGCCTAGTTGTAGGACCCAATGTTTTGAATAGAACACCTTGAAAAATATGTACTATCCTCTTATCTTTGTGCATAGATTCACCACAAAACACTAAGATGGTATAGTCACTACTAACTTATAGTCAACCTTATAATATGCCACCAATAAAACCAACATAAATTTCCCCATATCAAATGAGATTTAAAAGCACTTGAATCCCTTGATACAAAATTGTAATTTTTGGGACATAGCCCATGTCACATCTATGTCTTGAACACCTGTTGCCTCCTTAGACTTAGTGATGATTCCACCATAGCCATCACATCCAAATAATTGCAATTAAAACTTCATATTGGTCTACCAACAACATATATGATGCAACATCTTCTAACCCAATTATAAATTATTTCCATACCATTGCTTTAGACCAATGAGGACCTTACATTCCCACGTTCACCTCACCCAACATTTGCTTCACAAAACTTAATGCCACTAGTGACTAGTACTAGAAAAGAAAAGCCAAATGATTATTCAAAATGTCACCTTTACACTTGATGTAGGGGCACCGTTCAATTTTTTTTGCAATTTTGATTTCAATTTTGGTTTTTGGTTGTGTGTGGTTGGTGCTATTTTTTTGGGGCAAAATCAGGCCCTTATCTTGCTTCAGACATGTGTCATTTTGTTGTAGGAAAATAAGATTCCAACAATGTTGTTCTCCTAAATCGATTAAGTGCTAAAGAAACAGTGGGAGGCAATTACAATGGGTTTTGGAGAGAGGGAAGAGAGGGAAAAAAGATCAACACAGTTTGTGGGTGACGATTCTACTTGTTCAAATAGCATAGAAAGAATGGGAAGAAGGAGCAAACAAAAGATGAGAAATGGATATAGGCAAGAATGAATGTCAAGGAAAGCTCAATTGGGTGCAGGAACTATAGAGGCAGTGCTAAGAGAGGGTTGTAGGCATTGAATGTTGATTCTTTTAGAATCCTTGTACTTAGTTGTTTGCATCGATATAAATACATTAAAGTTTTGTTTTCTTTCATCGGTGTTTGTGAGTCGCTGATACTTATGAACTTTAAATTTTGTTGCATTGAATATGGAAAGGGGGTTGTATTGCTATTGTCGCCCTAGTCTATGGATCAGTCAAATTATTAGAGCCATCATATTGTAGGATGCTTCATAGATATTTGTTAACTATTGTAGCTTCCCATCATTAATATTACATATGGTTTTAATTAAACAATTTTCCATCAATCATTTTCAATTCACTAAGAATCCCTACCTTTCTTTACACTTTTGTGGCATGCCGGGACAAAAATAGATATCTTAAATAAGACCATCATTGCAACCATATCCCAACTAACTAGCTAGAAGACACCACCACATTGATGTCATTAAATTGAGCCTAATACTACTTAAAAAAAAAAACACATGCCAACGATATATTTTTATAAATTTGCACACTCCAAAGTATACTTTAATGCCATTTTATAAATAAACTCATTGATATTGAAATATTGCATGAATCTTGTAAGTATAAATATTTCATCCTTATAATAGCCACACACATACTATCATCATATGATCCTTTCAAATGCAAAAAAGGAAGCCACCTATGCTAGTTATGATTGTGCAAAATTACCTATATTATTTTTTGCTAACTAATTAATACCCTAAGGTCTTCAAACAAAACAAGAAAAATAATAATCAAAACCAGCTTATGTCTCATATGTTTCTTAATTCTCTCCCATGAATTAGAAAGATGATTACAAAACAAAATTAACCAAAAAATCTACCACAACATTTAATTTTCATCTACATTGTTGAAATCTTACATTTGAAAAATTTGAGGCTAGTATTAGGGCCTCTTCTACATAGCATCTTTGCCTCCAATTAGGGTAGGAACATTTCTATAAGGTGTTAATCAATAATACAGATATCTCTAAATGTTGCAACTATCATAACACTTCATCCTCAACCTCATTATATCTTCCAATTTCAAGGAAGAGGGAGTCATCATACACAAAATCTTACCCAAAATTTTCTCAAATTACCCTAAAAAGCACCATCAAATTCAATTTCACAAAACCAACTAAAGGGAGTCCGCTTATCCCTAAAACCATAACATCTCTTTGTATAACTCTAGTTATTTTCAATATTATTTTCTCATATGAATGACCATCATCTTATTTAGAATTATCTTTTTTTCTTCATTGTAATTTAAACTTATATAAATAATTACATATCACAAAAATAAAAAAAACATCAACTTTATAGCCATTATTATTCATAAGTTCACCCTATACATTCCTAACAATCAAGATCATTAATTAATATCGAGAAATATTCTAAATCCACTCTGCACATTATTCAAAAGTAATATTGATTAATATTTATGTTTTCAATAAAGTGTTTTTAATGGCCATACCACTTTTATCATATATATATATATATATATATATATATATATATATTAAAAAATCCACTCTATACATTATTAACAAACAAGATCATGAATTAGATGTTCAAAGTCCAACTTATGCATTATTCAAAAGTAATATTGATTATTATTCACAAATCCACCCTATACATTATTAACAAATAATATCATGAATAAATATTTCAAAATATTCAAAAGTCCAAAGTCCACCCTACACATTATTCAAAAGTAATATTGATTATTATTCATAAATCCACCCTATTATTAATATCTCGAAATATTCAAAGTCATATTGGCAATGAAGTAAAACAAATAAAATGTGAAGTGCCCCTAGTACTTACCATCTTGTTGAGGCTTATCTATTTTTATTTTTTTAATTTAATTGGAAGATAAAATTCAACGTCAGATCCAACTAGGTAATTGATAATGGAAGGGCTGCACTCAATCAAGGCTTGTGGGGGCATAACGTATCTGATTTTCTATCACTAATCTGAAAATTAATATAAAACTATTTATATTATAATTAATATAATCATTATTTTGTTAAAATCTAGTTTGATGATTATATATTTATGTAAAGAATACAAATATATAATTACAATGTAATTGCATCACATAAAAAATTATAAAGAATGTAAAAATTGAACATTTTTGATTATTATTAAAATGTGTAATATTATTTATTAAAATTTATATTTGTAGATGTAGAAAAATGAAAGTATAAACAAACGATAAATATGTAGAAAATGGGTTGTTTGTATGTATGGTAAAATAAAAGATATTTACAATTTAAAAAGTATATTGGAAAAATACTAGTAATCAAATATATATTATGAGATAGAAATAGAAATAAAGGTATTGTTTAATACCTATTATATGAATGAATGTGATAGGGCATATGTTTATAAACTAAATCTCTTGTGAATCAACCTAAAAAATATTCTCAATTTATTATAATTTCTAAGGAGTGAACACATCAAGACATTATTTTCTAGACTTTGACCAACCAAATTTATAAATCTTCAAATTTTATATGTTCACATCATTTTGAGAACCAAGTGCACTTATCCTTCTCATTTAATTTCTAAAATAACATTTCAATTTTATGAATTCCCCATTTTTTAATTGAAATTAATTAATATTTAATTATTTATACGATTTCATTAGTTATGCTAATAGATGTAACTCTACAATGACATCATGACACATAGGTAGTCAAAAAATCTATGGGGAAAATACTCTACATTCTATTTTCATGTGCAATTTTTTCAATTGTTTAAAGTATACAACATCACAACATTCTATTTTCATTGTTTAACTACAATGATTTTAAATTTTTTTCCCAAAAATCCACATTCTATTTTCATGTGCAATGATTTCTTATTAATTTTTTCAATTGTTTAAAGTGAACAACATCACAACATTCTATGTTCATTGTTACACTACAATGATTTTTGTTTTATTTTTAAATCTACATTCTATTTTCATGTACAGTGATTTTAATTTTATTTTTTTCAATTGTTTAAAGCAAACAACATCACAACATTTTATGTTCAATTGTTTAAATTGCCATGATTTCTTTTTTAAGAATCTACATTCTATTTTTATGTGTAGTGATTTTTGATTGATTTTTTCAATTGTCTAAAGTGAACAACATCACAACATTCTATTTTTATTATTTGTTTTAAATTTTCTAATAAAAAAAATTAGAAACCTTCAATATACTTTATATAAATTATCTTATATATATATATATATATATATATATATATATATATATATATATATATAAAAATTTATGTAAAAAATATATATATTTTAAATTATATTTGTTTACTAATTTAATTTATAAATAAATATCAAATTTATATAAAAAGAATACTATCTATTTACATCACAACATTCTATTATCATTATTTATTTTAAATTTATTAAAAAAATTCAATATACTTTATATAAATTATCTTAATTATTTATTTTAAATTTATTAATAAAAAAATTTAAAACTTTCAATGTACTTTATATAAATTATCTTTAAAATATATACACTAATATAAATTTTTGTAAAAAAATTTAAAAATACTTTAAATTATATTTGTTTATTAATTTAAATTATAAATAAACATCAAATTTATTTAAAAGAATTTTTACCACCTGCTCACTCCACATAACTCACATTACGTACAAAAATTAAAAACATTGGTACTTTAATTGAAAAATCGCTTGACAGACATAGATGACAGTCAATATAAATCAGGAGTGGCATAGAAGCAATAAACGTGTGCTCAATATCACTTTGCAGAAAAAAAAATCAATCCAAAAATGTCAGACTTGCCCACCAATTGCAGGAACAAGAAAAATGTAGGATGGCTCGTTCTAAAAGTATCAGAATTTGAAAAAAAAAATCGCTTTCTATCATTTCTTTATGTTTTATCATTCTGATGATCCTAATGATAGATCACAGAATGTAATTCTAAAATTTATGAAAAAATTCAAATACAATCAAAATTCAAAAAAAACAAATTATATGCATTATGGATTGTGGAAATCTTATAGCATTAAGCATCAGAATTGCTGAATTACTGTGGATGCACGCGTAGGAAACGAGACAAGCACAGTAGCAAGCAACCCTGACCCCCGTACAGCACCAAAGACAAATCACAGATATAAGAATCTCAACTGTATTCACACTGTAACAATCCCAATTGTACTCGCACATTGAAAAAACCATTGCTGATGCAGGTATGCCTGCTAACCCCATACACAGGAAACGCGAGAGAAAAAAAAATGCAAACCTAGAATTTTCTGAGGAAAAGCCGATGACAACATTACTTTGAAAGAGAAATCAACCAAAAAGATCTATAGTTAATCACCCTTGTAAAATGGATCAAAATGTAGCCCAAATGATGAAATGAGAGGCACTCCCCCTTTGCATTTCCAAATTATAAGCATAACCTTGGAAGCTTTCACAGGCTTCTTCAGTCTATCGAGCTTCTTGTATCCGATCGTAGTCCCATTACTCACAAGAGTTTTTTTATTCCCATCGACGCCCAATGCATAAACCCCATATTTCATCACCCTTTGCCCCAGTCCAATGGCCTCCTGAATCCTCACAACATTGAATTCCACAGCTTCTTTGCTCGTCAACAATATCCAATTTATTGTTTTGCTGTTTTCGGGGTCCTTGGGTGCCCAGTAAGTCCAGAGATCGTTGTTCAGTACATTGCCAGGGGCAAAGGATTCCCCTCGCACACTGTTTGCTGTAAAAGAAGCAGAAGCAGCCAGATCTTTAGAAAAAATGGTGTTTATGGCATTTTTGAACTCCATTAGTCTTTCCACATCTTCTGCAGAGAGAAGGCCCGTTGTATTTGGGGGAACGTTGAGCAATAACACACAGTTCCTGCCCACTGAATTGTAGTAGATGTCCAGCAATTGGCTTAGTGATTTGGGTTTCTGGTCCGGGTGCCAAAACCAACCTGGCCTGATCGATACATCGCATTCTGCAGGAATCCAATCCGTTCCATATGGGTCTCCAGTGTTCAAATACCTATAGAAAAAATACAGATTGGTTAAATTTAGAACTAAAGTTTTTGGCAAAACGGAAAAGGAAATATTTTGTGTTTGCTTTTTGTTACCCTTCGATGGAAGCATCTCCAATCTTCAACGAAGATCCATTAATGGTGGACCAAAAGCTTAAGCCCGCAGCTCCATTTTCATCTCCTACCCATCTGATGTCTGGTCCTGCATCTGAAAATATGTTTGCAGATATTTCTAACTCATGAACCAGAGCAAACCACTTGGAAAACAAGTAATTCATTGTTGTGTTATCTCCTTTAGCTCCATCAAACCATACTTCAGATATGGGGCCATACCTGCCATCGGTACACTAGTCTTAATAGTTCAGCCCTCAAAAAGAAAATAGATGGAAATTTCTGACTATCTCAAGCTTTCAAAGTTCAATATTATTATGGATATTTTTCATTTTGTGGTATTTTTATTAATTTTTAGGCACTCTTCTAGAAGAGCACAATGTTTGATAAGATACTAACACATTAATTGCAATAAATCCTATCTTAAAGTTATGCTTCCTGATTGGCAAGTTTTAATTGCATGGGATGCCTTATGAAATTAATTATTTGAATCCAGTGAAACGGTGTGTAATGTCTTGTTTGCAGTTATTATCATTGCATGTTTGGGTCCAGTGAATACGTCTGTTATGCTTTGTTTAGGCCTGATAACTTTGCCTAATCTAATTTGGTTTGGTGGGTAAACTTGCCCTCACATATTTTACCACGTAAACTCCTTTTTCCTTTTGCACCGAGGAAAAACCAGGGCAAGGGGTGGTAATGGCACGTAGAGTGGAGCCTATTTACAGATAACCTAAATCAATTATCATGAACCTCATCCCTTTCCTCTTATGGCTAATTCATGAATATAACATTTTACATTTCTCCCAATCAATGAAACCATAAGGAATGCATAGAAAACCTCACTTGGTAAGGAGCTCCTGCAGCTGTCCCAGATAAAATTCATTATACTCGAGTTCTTTGCCATAGAAAGGCTCATACCGATCCCAAGGAGACAAATACACGCCAAAATCCAGGCCTTGGCCTTGTGCCGCCATTGATAAATCCTTCACAACATCTCCTTTTCCATCTTCCCACGGGCTGCTTTTCACTGAATGATTTGTATACGCAGAAGGCCAGAGGCAGAACCCATCATGGTGCTTTGTAGTCAGAATCACCAGAGAAAACCCGGCTTCTTTGGCCATCTTCGCCCACTGATTGGCATCGATCCCCTTTGGATTGAACAACTGAGGATTCTCCTTCCCTGTTCCCCATTCTCTGTTGGTGAAGGTATTCATACCGAAATGCAGAAACATAACCATTTCCCTCTGCTGCCATTTGAGCTGCCTGGCGGTCGGCAGAGGCTCTACAGGCAGAGGAGGCGGAGCAGCCAAATTGCAGAATCCCACCTCAAAAAGACAAGATGTAAACATAGTCACCACTACCACCCATGTCATAACTCTCCCCATTTTACACCGACCCACTAAGAATTGAATGACGATTCTCCCCGCATTCAATACAGCAGTGAAATCGATCCCAAGCTCTGTCACGTACAACAGCAATAGTTACCAGATTTGGCCGCCCAAGAGTTTATAAGGACTCACGTGACTGTGATATGAGCTTCGCATTCTGAGCATCCGCCCACAACTAAATTCCGCAACTGGTTGAAAGCGGGCTTATCTACAAACAAACAGACTACAACTGGAAGTAATCTGAATGTCGATATCATGCAGATCAAAATCGATGATGATGGATCGCACTTTGTGATCGGAAACGTCATAAATAACATACATAGCTATTCTAAAATCAAAATCGATGATGATGGATCGCACTTTGTGATCGGAAACGTCATAAATAACATACATAGCTATTCTAAAAGCAATCTTTTATATATCTAACCGCATACAGAATATTATAATGGCGCTTACGTTGATAATTTCATTGTTAATGTAAAATGCCAAAATCCTCTCCCTCATTGAGCCAAATACATGTCGATTTCTGTGATTTTGTTCATCATCCTACCCAAGGTTTTCACTTTGTTGTCCATGGCCCATCCCCCAGGAAGATTCTGCTGGATTTAAGTAGTACAGATTGAAGATAAAAGCTTTTATTTAAAAAGATAAGCTTTTGAGCTTTATAAGTTTTGGATATTGCAGAAAAGTAGGCATGCCTCAACTACCAACACTCAACCAAGGCGTGCAACTACTTGCCCAGAATCTTTAGCCTCTTCTGACAGTAAGCGCAATACCCACTGCACTCGCCCTTTAAGGCAGGAAAAACTAACATGATCATTAGTACCAGCACTTAAACCAAAGAAGTTCAAGGATTACGTCCTTAGTAAATTATTCATTTTTTCTCTACATTATTTCTATACACATCTGTGTGAGTTATATATTTACATAATTGCCATTTTTTTCTATGATATAAATTTAAAGATCAAATTATAATAAATAATTATAAAATGGACTAATGAAACACTAATATTTAATTAGAGCATGTGTAAAAACAAGAATCAAGCTTATAAATCATTAACTACAACAATGATCAACTTATTAAACATTTATCCACGTGACAGACATATAATTTAATTTGTTTTTTATTAAGGCAAAAACAGGTTTTGAAGGGACCCCAAAACCTTTTACAAGCAGATTTTGAATGGATCTGGAACTCTAAACTAGAAGGTTGTCAAAACTTAAAGACATGAAGACATAGACAACCAAGGATAAAAAGACCATCAAATAGCCAAAAACCAAGTCCCCAACCAAAAACCATCAAGATTTACATTTAAAATTGCTCTTGTGGGAGCAGAGAGTCATGTCAAAAGGAGGTTTAGAGGACTTATTTTTTTTCCCTTTACAGTGATCCAACCCTCTTCCACTTGCATTGTCTTATCAAGCCAAGTCAGCGCACCATTGTCCATAGGAGGAAAGCCAACAACCACTGTCTTAAAGATTTCATCTGTATTCCTCTTAGTAGGCATGGCCAAATAAGGAGAGCCACCCGAAAAGATAACAAGAACACTGTCACAAGAAGTGGTAGCCAAAGGCCCACTTTCAATCTCAAAAAGGGGCACAACATTGTTGTCTTGCAAAGCATCAGCAATCCTACCATTAAAGACAACTGGAGAGGAAGCCTCAAGGACTTGTGATTCCTGAGCAACAACCTCAGAGAAGCTCCTTGGTTGCTCAACCTTCTTCATAATCGTGTAGTGTTGCGGGGAAGCATCTTTCCACCATGTAGCCTTCATGGATTTTTTCTCAAAACCGCATTGAGCAGCAGCATGACCTATTTTGAAACATCTTCTACATCAAAAGAGAATCCCCTCATAGTCCAAAGTTTGGATCCAAGAACCCTTAGAAGTTTTAAGTAGAATTTCAGCAGGCAACCCTTTTGAAATATCCATTTCAACCAATATGCGGCAAAGGTAGAGTGAAACATATCAAAAGATGCATCATCCACCAACAAAAAATCACCAAGAGCCTTACCCACTTCCTCTTAAAGGGAGTCAGTCCATAAATGGAGTGGAAGATTAGGAAGCCGAACCCAAATCGGGATTTTATTGAAGGTTTTAGAAGAGTGGTTGAAATCAACATGCCAAAGCTTGATCATCAACATAAATTTGTCCTCCCAACTAAAAAAGTGATTACATAATATTTTGTTTCTATCCATATATCAATGCCAAATTTAGCAACAAAAAACCCCTTGGCCATGGGGAATATATGAACTTTACCAGTTATTAAAGGCTCTCATTCTTTTGAGATTTAGGAATGCAACTAAGGGAGAGAGGACTAAAAACCCTTAAACCAATAGATTACCCCATGGGAGGAAAAGGTAGAAGTATTAAAGTCGATTTCCTCCTCCGTTTCAGCAGTCAAGTCAACAGAAAAAGCATTGGCCACAGGAATAAACCCGTCAGACGGTGGACTCCCTGCAGGAGTTGAGAAAATACAACTTCACAAACCTCGAAAATCACCTGCATGCAAATAACCTGTCATAAAAAAAGAGATAGAGACAAATAAGCAAGGGTTCTTTGAAAACTAAAAATGTATATATCAGAGAGAATAAGAGAATAAATTGATATGAAATACAATGGGATCAATCCTTATAAAAAGGAGATCATGCAAACCTTAATAAAACCCTAATAGAAGCCCTAATAGAAAAATATTTAATAATTAATATAATTATTAAATGTCACTTTATGCAAACTAACATGAAATCTTAAGAAGGGAATAAAGGTAATTTATTCAACATAATTAAGTTAAAACTTTTACTCTAACACCCCCCTTAAGATGAGCAACAGTGCAGCTACAAACAAATGCAAGAAAGCAAAGGTAACTACAATGCAAGAAGGAAAACATGGGTTTCGAAAACTAGGCCAAATCAGGTACCCAAATACAACAAAATCTCTGTAAAGAAGAGAAATAGAGAAAACCTCATAGGAAAAAGCTCTACTCCAAAAAGAGATGCAAAAATTCAAGAAGAAGAACATCACTGAAGTAGAAGAAGTTGCAAACAACTGTCGAAAGATGACTGCTATGGTGCTAAAGAACCTTCGTTGAAGATGGAAGATTCCTTCCAAGGTGAAACCAAAGAAGAATTAGCATGAACAATATAATAACCCCCCCATAATGGTGAACTGGGAGAGCTTGACAGATGTACTGAAATGGTGTGAAACACCCTGTAGTGCATGAGGAAGAAGAAACAACATATGAAAGTGCACAAGAAAGCACCGACAACTAAAAAAGTGGTGTGCAAAACAAAACACACATGCATGAGGCTGGAATCATATGGATCCATGGTCGTCGTGGAGGGACACTCACCAGACAAAAGTGTGATGACAAACAAAGACAAACTACACAACCCCCCATGGTATGGATTCACTGTCGTCGTGGAGGGACACCCACCGGACAAAGATGTGATGGAAAAACAAAGGTAAACTACACAACCCCTCATGGCACTTTATAATAATAGTGCATGTACAAAATATGGCACAACCTTATGTGAAAAATCCCCAAAAATACATATACAATAGTGTGACACTTTATTTCAGTGCGTTTACATAAAATATATTGCTTACAAATGATGCTCAAAATTGCCCTCAAAGGACAAAATGCTAGAAATACATGAAGGACAGCCACAAAACTAGTTGTAGAATGCACCAACAGAAAAATGAAGTGATGAGACCCACACCCTGAAAAGTTGACAAAACCAGCTTTCTGAGAACATGCAAAACATGCATAAATTAAGGACAAAATGCAAACTTACTGCATGAAAACAAAAAAGAGTGCATGCACAAACCAATGTTCACATCTGTCTCCATGATGAAAAATAACCTCAAATTTGTGTAGATGACCAAATATGAAAAGATGGCCTACACCACTATGAAGTGCTCGAAACTAGCTTTCCGTCAATATCTCATTTGCCAAAAACGGACACCGTGGCCAAAAGTTATGAATTTTTCAAAAACTGAATTTAGTTTGCAGGAAATGAATTTTTTTAGCAAAAAATGTTTATTTCTACCTTGATTTTTGGAAAATCTACTCAGTGTTTGTAGACAAAAATACAAACTCATAAATATTTTGATGCTAGAAACAAAACCCAAAAATAATTTTTTGATCCCATAAGCAGAATATGAGAAAATGATTTTTTTTACTTTCAGCCAGGAGAAAAATGATGCGTGCCATTTTTTCAATAGTGATTTTCTCCAAATTTGTGCAAGATATGCAAAATCTAAAAGATACCCAGTTCAGATTTTGACTCTAGCTACAAAACCCATAAATCGTTTTTCCTGCAAATGAGTGAAAACTGAATTTTTGAAGCAAAAATGATGACGGCTCCAATAAAAACGGCTTGCAACAAACCCTTGTAGCTCCAAAAATATTCAAAACAAGAACAGGAAGTAGCAGGTGTGGAGCTCTGATACCATGTAGGAGTTGAAAAAATACAACTTCACAAACCCCAAAGATCACCTGCATGCAAATAACTTGTCACAAAAGAAGAGATGAAGACAAACAAACAAGGGTTCTCTGAAAATTGAAAATGTATATATCAGAGAGAATGAGAAAATGAATTGATATGAAATACAATTGGATCAATCCTTATAAAAAAGAGATCATGCAAACCTTAATAAAACCTTAATAGCAAAAACTCTAATAGAAGCCCTAATAGGAAAACATTTAATAATTAATGACATTATTAAATGTTACTTTATGCAAACTAACGTGAAATCTTCAGAAGGGATAAAGGTAACTTAATCAACATAATTAAGTTAAAACTTTTACTCTAACACTCCCAAGCCAAGATCTTTGTGCCAAAGTATTCTACGAACGGTCCACTCTTTGCTTGCCATTACTACAAAATCCACATCGATGGCCATTAAGGACCTTTTGCCCAGTGCATCGACCAATTGTAGATCCATTTCCATTTTCCTTAGCCGATCCATCATCCCATCCACCCGACCCCTCCAGAGAAGCAAACGAGGCAGGAGCAGCGTGAGCAGAGTCCACCAAGCCAAAACCAATGCCAATAGTCGGCTACAGAGGCTCGCTTCCATTCTCGCTCGCGTTCATTAAAAGACTCATTGTTACTTATTTGTGAATATCTTCAATTTGCTTATAACTTAATTTGTTGATCAAGTAGACTTATTCTAAAATCATATAACAATCATCTAGAAAAAATAACTATCTGAGAAATTATTTTTCCTTATACTTTTAACCTCACTATAAAATATTTTTAATAAATTATGTATGTACTATTTTTTTATAATAATTATAAAAGAATATATACAATCTTTTAAACACCTCTTAACTAATATTTCTCCACATCTTTTAAAATTGTACATTATAATCTTTAAAAAATCAATTATCCATACATTTATAATTTATATCACATTGAATGTCCACCAGCAAAACAAACCATCACCGTATATTTTTGGGAGTGGTTTTAATCTACTCCCCCAAACGCTAACCTGTGCCCTAGAAAAACACTAATGTAACATGAGGAAATAGCTTTCATAATCCGAGTCCTCTGCCCATGCTCCCACTTTGTTGGTGTTGTCGGCAAACAATTTCAGAAAATGGTTTAACGGGAAAGTTATGACGTGAGACAGGTTTCGGCTCAAACTGCATTTACAATATATATATATATATATAGTTTATCAGCTAATTACTTGATCAAAATTTTTTTAAGAAGAAGAACTGTGATTCCTAAAGAAATAGTTGACAGGTCTAGAATTTGAATGGTATATGTGTCATTTTTTCAATTATAGATCGTATATACAACTTTTAAAAAGTAAATTGTAAAAATTTATTATAGATAAATATAGTATAGTAATTTAATTTATGTAATTTTTAATTTTTAGAATATTTTTAATAAAATTGTTTTGATTATTTAGAATATGAATTTAGAAACTTTCAAATATGTACATTTGTTACTACAATTATTATTGTTTTCTAATTATATATATATATATATATATATATATATATATATATATATATATATATATGAAATAATAAGGATTTTCAATTATTTTCAAGATGCATCATCTATGATTTCCTTGTGATCGAGCGATGCTGAGCATATATTATGAACTTTAAATTTACATTGTTTGTATATCTAGTTTTTATCTTTATAATGCACTTTGGATTCAGTATTGTTTGTATATCTAATTTTTATCTTTAAATTTATTTGAGTTTTAAAAATCTTACTTTGTATATCTTATTTTTCTTGTAAAAGATTATTTTTTTAAGAATTATGATTCCTTTTCAAAAACACTTTGTTAATTTAAAGGATGCATAATAATATATTTTAAAATAATAATTAATATATTTGCATTACTTTATTCAAGGTAGAAATTTGTATTTTTCATTTAATTTGTATGATTAATAGAATATTTTAATATAGAAGTTTTATTTAAATTTTTTCATAAATTAAACATTTTTTATATTTTATATTTTTCTTAAAATAGCAAATGAAAGGCATTGAAATGACCAAATGTCATAAAATTTCCATATCATAGGTAAGGGCCCTATCAAATTATGGTGGATAATTGAAATAGTGGTTAGATTCATTGGTTGGATTTTTTGTTCATATGATAGGTAAGGGCCCTATCAAATTATGGTGGATAATTGAAATAGGGGTTATATTCATTGGTTGGATTTTTGGGGGGTTATTGTCTTTCCAATTGTCAATTCTATAAATTGCATGTTGATTCTATAGATTGCATGGCCTCATAAACATCAATTAAAAAATTATTCATTCCACAGAACAAAGGATAAATTTGATGGTTGTAGAGTTATATTAAGGGATTTTTTGTAAAATATAGTGGTTTTTTTAAAATATGTGATTGATCACATAAAAAAAAAAAAATAGATAGATTTTTAAAATTTATATAAGATTATTTGGATAAATATTTTTTATTGTCAAATTTAAGAAGTCAATTTAGCAATACTAGTGTGATGAGATAAAATATTTAAATATTTTAAGCACTTCTTCCTCTTTAGCTTAGATCATACAATCTGACCATATGTATTATGATCCTTAAGCTTGACATGAAGTTTTGTAGTCATACACATCTTGTTTTTCATTTTTCATTTTTCTTTTGATTATATAGGAGGAGAATTGACAACGACATATTGCATAAGGATAATATTTTATTATAACTTAGCTTCAATATTATTATATCAATTGAGATTACTGGTAAACAATATTATCAGTATGGTGAAAATGACACACCTTGTTTTTTTTTTCTCTGTATGTTTTGGGTCCACTTTGATTAGTGTCTTAAATACAATAATGACTAGCCTATTAGTAACATATTCTTGCATGAATTCAACTCATGACATCAACATATCTCAATCCCATTATCATTCATTCCTAAAAATTGATTGATCTCAAGATCTCCTATTTATTACATTAGCTTAGAATTGCATTGTAAACTTGACCCTATATATACCTAAAAATAAAGAAGAAAGCATGACAAGTATGAAAATGAGTTAATGACCTAGTACATATTTTTTAATTAAAATTATGAATAAATATGCACATGAAGTTTCCAATTTCAGACTTAGTTAACAAGTAAAGAGTTAAGAAGCTTCTAAAATAGAAGAAAAGTTAATTTGAAGAAAGAAATGTTAGCATAATATTTTATTACACTATGAATGGGTCATTGTTAGTAGAATTACAGTTTACCTTTTTCAATTAAACTGCTTGTAGCTGCTCACTGCTCCTTGTATGAATTATTTGCATTATATCGAATGAATTTTCTTAACCCTAAGAGCTCTACACTAGGGAAATTGCATGGAGTAGGTAGAAATAAGAAAGTGCAGTTGCTAGAAAGGAATGAAGGTTGGTTATATTTGCAAAACAATACCATAGAAATTTGAAATGTGAATGATTTGATCATACACTTGAACATATTGTGAAAGGTGCGTAGCATAAGGTAATGACTATAATTTTGCATTATTTATGCCCTTTGTGATCTGTTTAATGGAGACTAAAAAGGGATATACTATAGTTTTATTTTTCATAGTTGCATAAAGAGGAGATGGTGTAGTTTAGTTATCTTTTTAGAGGTGATTTGAAAAGTTTTATGGAAAGGGTATTTTTAATAATTGAAGATATAAGGTGATCATAGGGTGCACAAGTAATACATTAATCTAGTGTTGAATTGTTTGATAAAATGTTTCTAAGAAATTTAGGGAAAGCATAATGTTCAATATGGAGGACTAAATCTAGAGGTTAGGAAGATGTGCATCCACCAAATGATCCAATCAAGAGTGGTACAATCATTAATTTGTTTGAAACATACAAGGATTATTGGTCATTCACATGCATCACTTATTAGTTGTAACATGGAGTATCTTGTAGATGAGTTTATCAGTGTTGCCAATGGATCTTCAAACAGTTATACTTGGACTTTTGGGGCCATCTTTGCTATTACTAATGAGGCCTCCAAATACTCATCTAAGATATAAAATGGATAAAGTGTAACAAAATCTACTAGAAGCTGGTGGCACCGGAGGATGGAGGAATTTCCATCATCTCAAGTTAGCTTCTCACTTTAACATGATTATTTGCATGAGAAGCATTTTTGGCTTTATTTTATTTATTTTTTCCTTGCTGCTGATAGATTTGAAAAATACATATATTGTGAAGTTTGATTTTTGGAGACGGATAAGGATTTTGGTGAAGACCTCAACATGGATTGTTGCCCGACGAGCACTCGAGGCTTGGACCAAGAATTACACCTTTATGAGGGTCGAGGAGACAACTTGGAGGATGGTTGTCTAGTAATTATGGTTCGGACCAAGGGTTATACCTTTATGAGGGTCGAGGAGACAACTTGGAGGGTAGTTGTCCAATAACTACGGTCTATAATTTAGAAGGTTCATGGGAGGAAGAAATTGAGAATTCAGCTAGGGGCTACACCTTTCCGAGGGTTATGAGGTAACTTAGAGGAGCCCACTTGATTCAAGATTTGTTTCTTCAAGGAAGATTTTCATAAAGATGTATATATATATATTGTAATCAACAAGTTTTATTATGTAAACCTTAAGGGAGGTCCCTTAAAAGGTGCATTAGAGATTTCAGGGATACATTTATAGGAAAAATGTAATAAGGGGGGAATGTTAGCATAATATTTTATTACATTGTTAATGGGTCATTATTGACAGGAATTGCAGTTTACCTGTTTTAGTTAAAATATTTTATGCAACTCCTCATTTTATACCTTGTATAAATTCTTTTCATTATATCAAATGAATATCAAGTCTTTATCCCCTTCAAGAAAGAGTTGATAGAAGTGGTGGGTGTAGAAATTTTAAGTTTCCTAATTAAAACTAAGTTAACATATTAGTAATGATCGAGTTGACTGAAGAAACAAAAAATGCAAATTATTATTTAACATGGATAATTAACTCACATTTAATTAAATAATAAAATAGATTAAAAATAAATCAAAATTATTAAATGATTATTATTTAATTAAATGGATAAAAGATAAATGAAAATTATTAAATGATTATTAATTAATTAAGTGATAAATAATGCATATAAATATTAAATGAGTATTAACTAATTAGGTGATAAATGATAAATGGATGCAACCAATGATGACATGATGAGGATTAGGGTTTGGTGGAATAATTTAGGTGTCTACATTTTATCCCTCTTTGAAGCAATGTTCAAAGTAACATTTTTTAAAGAAATGGAAAAATAAGAAAGAATAAAAGTTAGACTTTAGATGAGAATGATGGTGATTACATACACCAATTAGGTAGGAAAGCAATGCGATGATTGATTCCCCCTGGTGAGGTTATATGTGCATAAAGTGCATGGGTGATGTCTTAAAAGAAGAGAAGATGAAGAAAATATTAGGTTAAAATAGAAAATGATGGAAGAAAAAGGATAAAATATGCATGCAAGAAAATGATCATGAATGTAGATGATGATGTGCTATGTTAATTTGAGTTTATCAACCTTTATTTTATATAAAAATGGGTGTTATGCGCTGGGGCATATAAGACCAAAGTGACAATGTATCCAATGCATAAAATGACTCTCAAGAAAACAAACAACAAATAATAGGATGCCCTAGCATTCACAAGGTGTATAATACTCTTCATGGATTGGTGATGAGACAACCATCAAGCATGACAAACAAATAGAACTTGCCCCGGTTTATGCTATATCAAAGCACACCATGATATGGAATGATCATGGTGACCTTAAGTAGGCATAGTTTGGGTCAAAAGATAAATCAAAATAAAGATTAAAATATCAAAAATATAAACTAAAGCAAAAATAAAATAAACTATCAATTGACACACAACAATAACATCTTATACCAAGGCATGGAAAGGTATAAAGGATGGATGTAGATCATTTCTAATTTTAAAAAGGAAAAATCTCATATAAGATAAACTATGGACTAGAATGACTTGTTCATGATGGAAAAAGGATTATTTTTATAAATAAAAAAATTGGCATTCAATCATTAGAGATAAGGGGAATCAGTGTAAACAACCACAATTTGCAATCCTATACTCAATATGATCCAATTTAATCAATGGAAGACATGTAATAATAGATAAAAATGTATTCAAATAAATGATACTTTTACATTTATTGTATTGTTATCAATTATTTCCATTGTCCTTCTTTGTATGCTTTTACTCTCAGCAATAGGTATGTTATTATTTTTTCTTAAGCTTCAAGTGTGTGTGAGCTGATCACAATGATGCAAAAACTAAAGTTTTGTGGTTAGCCATCAATATGCTATGAAGGATTGATTGTATAGAAATGCTTGATTTGGATGAACGATCTAGATTCAAAGATGAAAGATGAAGATCAATGGTCGAGTTTTGTTGAGAGCAAATAGATTGGAGAGTTAACTGGATTGATCGATTTAATCAAGGGAATTGATTGATTAATCAATGGAATTTGATAGATTAATCAATGGGATTAGTTGATTAATTAGTGGGATTGATTGATTAGTCAATGTATGAGAGGATAATATTTTATTATTGGAGGAACCTCCAAGTAAAGATTGATTAATAAATAAAAAAATTATTTATTAATGGATAATGTTGGAGATAAAATAAGAGAATTAAATAATTAATTTAATTATTTAATCTAGAAGTGGGAAAGTGGTTTAATTCAACAATTATTTAATTTAAGAAGGGTGTTGAATGTCTGATTAAATTATTAATTATATCTATTTAATTAAAATAGAAGAATAAGTGTACTTAGTGACATAATTAAATAAATAAGTTTTATTTAATTAATCAGGAAGATTAATGATATCTAGGACGTAATTAAATAAGATTTATTTAATTAATCAAAAAGGGTGGATTAAATTGAATTAATTAAATAGCATAAATTCACTTTATTAATAGCAGAATATGATATTTGATGATAATTAAATAATAAGTGTAGTGTAGGAAATTGTATACCTTTACAATTTCACACTATTTTTGGGTTCCTTAATTTATTGGACTTGATTAAGCTTTTAATTTTCCAAATCATGCATTCCAAAGCCTTATTATTCATGTTTTCTGAAAGAAAAGTTGACATTTAATTAATGCAATCAATAATTAAATCACATTGGAGCATGTGTGTCTTGGTCTTATAGGCCAGAACCCATTGGCCCAAGGGTGAATGGATCCCCTTTAAGTCCTAGGACCCATTTTTAAATATGTTTTTGGCAACATTTTATTGATCAATTCAAATTTGACTTGCAATTTTCGGCTTTTAGAATCTATTTTTTGGGAAATTAGATAAACACCTATAAACACATAATCTTTTGATAATTTGAAATGTAACACACTTTATGAGATCAATCCTATGAGCAAATATTATTTTCAAGAGCATCCAAGACTGGGTTTATTAGTTATTTGTTGTAGCAATCAAGATCCTAACATCATGTTCAAGCTTATGTGTGTTCATGTCATCTTGTATTCAGGCTAATAGGTATGTGCAGGATCATGATGGGCCAAAAAGTGGCGATATGTAAGCCATATGATGGTCCATGTGGCTAACGACTTTTTTTTTACCCAAAATTGATGAAACGAAAAGGGTTTTTAGAGGAGATTCTCAGATTTCCACCAATATAAATTATGCTTTACTTTGAATTTAATAAATAATTATTATTCATTTTTTATTAGAATTACGAATAAAGTCCTGATTGATAGGTTGATTGAAAAACATCTATAACTTTCAAATGGTATCACATTTTTTGAATCTGAAACATGCGTCACATTCTATGCTTTGCATACTATGGGATTAAAAAATCAAAAATTGTTTTTCATGAATTTTTTACCAAGTTAAGGTGGTTAGGTAGATGAGCTTTTATATGTTTTCAAAGTTGTAATTAAAAATTCATAATTAATTATTTACTTAGAAAAAAATTATAAAAAAATATGTATCACATCAGGACATGAGTCCTCTACTTATATCTAAAATATTATAAAAAAAATTATAATTTTATTGTGGTTAGGGTGGTCAGACAGACATCTACTTTTTACTTTTACCCTGAAATTTAAATACTACTACATTGAAATTTCAAATTTTCACCAAATAGATTTTATTTTTTTAAATAAAGATCTAGTAGTTTAAAAACTGTATTCAATTTTCTACATATTCTATTTTTACATTTTTTTAAAAATAATATAGATAAATTATTCAAATTTTTACGTCAAGCTGTCTAACTCTGATTTTTTGTCTTTTTATTGCCACTTAAGGGCCTGTTTTTTCCATGATGATCTTGCACATACCCTAATATGCATTGTTAATCCTAAAGCATCAAAGCATTTTCAAATGTTCAAATCCATCGAGCAAAGAAAGATCAAATTCCTTGGAGATTTGTGCTTGTCTTCAGTCCTCTAAGGGAATCCATTGAAGGTTTGGTGAGTTGTATCAAGCATTGTTCATTCATCATTTCCTTCTCCATTATCATTATCTTTCTATCAAGGTTTACCAAACTTGGGGTTTGACGAAGGTGAACCTCCATTCAAACAAAACATTTTTTCTCTTTGTGTATGTGTAGAATATAGGTTGAAGAAGGATTGAAGATATCTTGAAGAGAAAATTTACATTGTCGCCTAAGTTGTCATCATTGTTGTCAAGCCATAGAAACTAGGTTATAGAATTTATTTTTGAATTTTTGATAGTGTCGGGACTTGTATAAAAAAAAGAAGCTAAAATCCAACATCAGAGGACTACCAAAAGTGTTTTAGAAGCCCTAACCAAGTGCCTATTTCCCAGGGGTGAACCAGTCCTTCAGAAGGTCTCAAAACCTATTTTTTGTGACAAGTCTATGTGTCCAAACCCTTCTTAGATCTATCTGCAAACTGTGATTTCAGTTTCTATACTTTCAAGAATTTTCATTTTAGGTATTAGGTCTTATAATTCATTTAGTTTGAAAATTACCAATCATTTTCAATTTTGTTTCAAATCTTGCCTACTATCCTAAGGATTGAGATCCAAGTCTGATTGACTCACCATTGAGGTCGAAATTCAATCTTTATACCTTGTGATCTCTTTCCTAATGAAATGTCCTTAGGAAAAGACACAAATACAAACAGAGAAAACAACCCCCTTAATTTTTAAGGATAATCTTTCCTTACATTTTATTTTGGTGAACTTGACATTCTTACATAACACTTTTTAAATTTGGAGATCCTTCAAACCCTAGATCTAGGTTTTGCATCATCTTATTTTTCATTTCATTTAGGGTTATATATTGCATGCTCGCATCATTTAAAATCATAAAGATCCAAAAATGTTTCATAAATTTCGCATAATAGCTTGCATCAAGGTGTGTTTCAGTCATTTAGATCAACATTTCATTAAAAATTACATTCAAAAGAGCTATCATTTTGTTCATACATTTTCATTTAAAATTGCATTTGCATTTCATCATATTTCTAGAGAAACTATCATTGAAGAATCTATTTGCAATTAGAAACAATGATCTTACATATCAAGTTAAACACCCAGATTTTAATTTTTCAGAACCCTTTCCCAAGACTCATTCACCCTAGGGAAAACATGTCCTTCTACAGGTGATTTTTCAAAATTTGACACATTTCTTTGCCTTTGTCTACTTCATTCTCCTATGCTTGCAAATTTCTATTTTGAAATTCTAAAATATTGTTATTGTATGTGAAAAAAAGTGTTATTTTACTTAATTTGTTACAAATTTTAGAAAAATGTTGCATTTCAAATCTATAAGGAAATTGTTTACAACATGTTCTCATTGTGAAAATCTCTAGTTATCATAATTCATGTACTATTTTCAAATCTTTTTGAACACGTTAAGAAATTTTTGTTACAAGCATACAAATATGAAGTTTTTTTTGTGCTTTTCTTGTTTTTCATTGATCCCTCTCCCACTATCTCTCCTATATGTGAGGTTAGTTTGGTGAAAGAGAATATAATCCTTGATAATCATGAAAATATTAAGTGTTCTCCTTATACCTCTCTTACTTGTCTTGGTGTTAGAAAATTGAATTATTGAGCGTCATGAGAATCTTGTTTGTTTCTCTCCTGCTACCTCTCCTACTTGGGAGGATATTGTTGGACACGAGTCCATGTAATCATTAATAAACAAAAAAATCATAGTTGCTCTTCTCTCGATACCTCCTGTAATTGTGATGAAGTTATCTTAGAAGATCCAACCATTGAATGTCATAAAAATATTATTTTCTCCTCTCCTAAAACCTCTCCTGCTTGTGAAGATATTAGGTTGCAAGAGTATGATATCATTGGGTGATCCCACAATACTAGTTTACAATTCCCTTCACAAAGGAAAACTATAAAAACTTTCCCAAAAACAAAAATTCAAGTTTTTAGGGGTTCGCTCGATCATGTAGGTTCACACCAACCCATAAAAGGGTTTGCTCAAACCCCCTAGTTTGAGCGAACCCCTTTTTGATGCGAGATTCACTCGAACCCCTTTTTGGTAGGATTTGTGTAATGGAATCAAGGGAACATGGAAAAAAGAGGGGGGCTTCAGCGAACCCCCTTTCGCTTGAAGGGGTCTATGGGGGTTCGCTTGAAGGGGGGTTTTCTCAAACCCCCTTTCCCCCCCCCCTCCTTTCTCAGTTTACTACAAAAATTTGTGTTTCTAGGCTTAGGTTGAGGATGAAAATGGAGGAAAATTCACAAACCCAATTGTATGATATTAGTCCTTGGAACAAGCTATCCATCAAATATAATTTTAATATATTTTGGTTTTATTATGTATTTTTTTTAGTTTAATTAAACATAGGTTTTTCATTGAAAATCAAGCTCTTTGTTTTGCACATGTGGAAAAATAGCAGATTATAAAAAAAAATCTAAAAAATATCTATGCACTAGATATTGATGTCCTTGGTCCAACAAAACAAATGAATTTTGATACATACAAAAAAATTTGTGTTAGCAAGTAAACCTACATGTCTAAATTGTAACTGGTTTGAATTGAAAACTTAATTAAGAAAAAATATACAATAAAACACTATGAAATCAATTGCATGCACTAGATATCGTAGTTACAAATCTAAATTTGACAAAAATAGAATTTTATCCTTCATAGAAAAGTTTTATGTGTTAGCAAGTGCACATCACTCTTTAAAAATGGTGTTTACTGTTAAAAACTAGTTTTCGAAGGAGATGGAAAAATAAATGCAATTTGATTCCAATTTTTTTTAAATATATATTTAGAATATACAACAAAAATGTCACAAATCACTAGTTTGCATCATCTTCAAAATCCTCATGGTTTAGCAGCTATAGGTGCTCGAAAGTGAAGATTTAGTTTTAAAAAATTGGTTCAATGTCCAGTTTGGCCAAAAAGTGTAAACCACTATTGTGGGATCACCTCGTTGATACATGTCTTTCAAATGATAGTAATGTGGCTTGCTTAGATGAAGATGATAAGGTGACATTAGATCCCACCTCAATAGAAGATCATCAACATGCAATCAAATCAACTGAGGTTATTAACGCACAATTGACTACTAGATCTCCCTTGATTATTAGACCCCCAAAAACTCCTTTTGGACCTCCAAAGAGTTCTCTATTCATTAGGCCACCTAATATTTCTCTAATTGTTGGACCTTGCAAATCATCTCATAAGCCACTTCTTATCATAGGACCACCTCAACACCAACTAAAACCTCTAGGGCATATCTTCAATTTTGCTATGCAAATCACTAGTAACAATGTTTTACAATAGAATAAACAACCATCTCATTAATAAAAATTTCACGCACTCCGTATTTCAAAAAAATTGCACACTTTGCATTTCGCTAGGTTTTTTAGATGTGTCAATTTGGTGGGGGCTCAAGTGGGCTCCCCCATCCAAAATTTTTGTTCCCTACTCTAGTGTTGTTCTGATACATGCAACCTCTTCTTCTATGGGGTTTACTACCCATACCCCTGGAAAAATATCGAGGTCTCCCTCCTATGGTATGGATTCATTTCTCTCTTATGAGGATCCAATATCTTTTGTGGACAAGCTTGTGGGTAAAATCTTGCTTGTTATGGCTCATCAAAGTACACCTTTTTCCTTTTGCTCTGTTGATGGTTTGGAAGTGGGAGTGTTTGACGAGTTAATGAATGAAGCCATCAAGAATCTGAAGCTATCTTTGGTGGGAAATTTTTTGGTGTACCATTCAAACATAGACCAGGTAAGGAAATGGGTTGATTCTATTTGAAATCTTAAAGGCAATGTTTCCATTAGTGCAATTGTTAAGGGTTTGTTTTCTCTTTAGCTTTTTCTTGCATGAAGACTTGATTAAAGTGATCACAAGTGGGCCTTGGGAATTTGATATTGGTTTTAAAAACTTTCTCTCTAAGTTATAAGTGGAAACTAGGTTTCGACCCATATGCTGACCTAGGGAAGGTAATTGCCCCAACTTGGATTCACCTCCTGAGCCTTCCATTGGAGTTATAGAATTATGGTACCTTTAAGGGGATTTTTGATTCATTTGGGAGAATTTTGGCTATTGAAAAGGTCACTCAACTCAAGACTAGATTCATTTTTGCAATAATCTGTGTTAATGTTGCGATTAACACTATCCTCCCTACCTCTATTACCCTGAAGTTTATGTTTTAAAAATGGAACCAACCTTTGGAATATGAAAATGTGAGTCTTTTGTCAAAGCTACAAGTAGTTCATCCACTTTCAAGATACCTATAAAAAAGGATATAGGAGCCCAAAATTGGAAAGGAGGGTTTGAAGCAAGCTTTCTTTCCCCAAACTAATGAAGTGGTGGAGAAAGAGAATGCTAACCCAAAATTTTTGAATGTTGTCCAATTAAAGGCTCTTCAAAATGGGGTGAAGATTTTGTTTTGGGATCTTCCTCTATGGAGAACAATAAGGATTTGAATGAAGACAAAGAACATGTATCCAACTCCATCGGGATAAATTATCTATCCCAAATGAAAGAATTAGTCATTCCACCAAAACCTCATCCTGAGAAAGGAGATTCAACCTTTCCCTCTATGGGTCCTAAAAAAAGCATTGAGCTACCTCAAACAGTGATGGAGAAGGAAGAAAATAAGAATGAGAAGGATTTTGATCCTAATCTTCAAAAGAATAACCAAAAGGAAACTTTGTTTTTTTAGAAAACAAATCTAGCACCCAATTGGAAGATAAGTTTGAAGTCCTGGAGGAGGGTGAGATTGACTCTCAAAAAGGTATTGGAGTGGTTTCCTCCTCTCCTAACTCACCCCAAGTAAAATATCTTGATGAATAAAATATGCAGCTACCTTCAAACCAAAACAAAAACATAAAGTATGACTTGGCCTAGCTGGGCTTCTCATCATCTCTTGCTGAAGGTAGATCTAAAGAAGATTGCACACAAATTAACTCCAAATCTAGAAATAAAAATAAACTTGATGTAGGAGGAGGAAACAAAGTGGATATTCCATCTCAAAAGGAGGCCAAAAAGAAAGACTCTACAAGGGAAGTGGCCTCAGGAAAGCAAAAGACTCTAGAAATGTTCTCAAGTTATAAGTCAAAAAATAAGTAAGAAATGTTGTATTTCCTTTTTTACTACATCTTGGAAGTGCTTGTTTGTTCTTTTTTCTTTCCCACAAAGTTTTTTTCTTGGAAAATAAGGGGCCTGAACAACCCCTACAAACAACATTTGTTAAAGACCTACTTGGTTGATGATAGACAAGATATTTTATTAATTCGGGAATCTAAAATGAAAAATGATACTTTTGAAAATGTTGTTAAGAATTTTTGGCCTAGTGCCAATTTTGCTGTCAACGATGTGGATGGTGTCTCAAGGGGTATAGCTACTTGCTAGAATTTGATTAGATTTAAGGGTTATATGGGGTTTCTTAGTAAGAACTGTGTTATGCCTTGCATAACCACCCCATTTTGATTTTTGGTCAAAATGGGTCCCCCTTTGTTTTTGTTTGTCCTTAGTGTTTTTGTTCGGGACTTAAGAATTGTTCTTTTTCTCCTAGTTATTTGTTTTCTTCTGCTCTGATGGAAGCGAAACCGGAATGGAACTTGAATATGGAATTTGCAAAGGTTCCCTGTCCGGATTTTGTTCTAATTCCACTCCTGTTTATTTTCCTTGTGTTTTTTTCATTTCTCGGTGTTTCATTTGGGATAGGCTTTGCCTTGGTCCCACTTCCTTTGTATTTTTTTGTTTCCTTGTACCGGTGTTATTTTATTTTTGGTGGTATCAGAGCCGGTTCGGATCTTAAACTTGAAAATTTCACAAACTTCCAAGTTCGGTTCTCATTCTGCCTCCGCCTCCGCCTTTGTGTTGTGTTCTTTTTCTTCATTTGGGGCTTGCTTCGTTTGGTCCCGATCCCACCTTTTTTTATTTTCTCACCTCCTTCATTCTTTACATTTTTCTTCAGCTTAGGTGGGAGTGAAACCAGAAACATAACTGAATCGAGAACTCTGCGAAAGGTTCACTGTCCGGTTTTGGTCCCGATCTCACCCCGTTCCTTTGTTTTCTTCTTCCCTACCACCGACCTGGAGTTGGAGCTGGAATAAGATGAGGGAATTTGGTAAATTTTCTTGGTCTATCCCAATTCTGATAATGCACCCGCTTTACTTTTGATGTGTGATAATTATGTACTTGTTCCCGCTTCAATTTTGCACCCAACCACTGCATTAATTGCATTAATTACAAGCTCCTCACACACGCGAAATGGAATTTGAAACCTTAATCAAGGTTATTTGGCTCATTTCAAGTATACAAAGTGTTGTTAATGAACCAGAGCTAAAGTAATTCGAAGAGGAGAATGATTTGGTGAAGGGAAGGCATCTACAAGTGGAATTCGATCAAGTTTCACCTTGTTTGGTAGAGTTTTGAGGTAGGTGGGTTTCTCCTATTCCATTTTTACGTTTTGTTTCCTGTTTTGTGTTCATTGTGTTCTTCACACATTCACGAGAGCTTCCTCATGAATCTTTGCATGCTTTGGTGTTTTCTTTTTCTTTTTCCTTCTTTGTTTGTCTTTTTCTTTCATTTTTTGTTTGTTTGTTGTTGTTGGTCTGCTGTCATTTTCTTGTTTTGGTGGTATTCATATTATCTTGCCCTAGTTTCATTTATGGTTTCATCTTTGAGGGGTTCTTGAGTGTTTTTAATAGTTTGAAATCTGTTTAAAGACCCCTTTGATCTTATTCCTATGTTGATTCAATGGTTTTCATGTCGGGTTTGTGATGCCCTAATTTCTTAAGTCGACAGGTTGCATAAACCAGGGCTTATGCACCATCTCTTTACAATATTGTGCCCTAGCCAACTTGGTCCTACCACGATTATGTCAATAATGAAGTCGTGCCTTTTTTTTAAGTCTCCTAGTACCTTCATGTGACCTCATCCCAAGTTGTTATAGGTGTTTGGTTAAAATTGCTTCATGTTCAATGATAAAGTGGAGGAAGCGGAGCTAGGAATGAACTTAATTCATGAGTATGCGAGTAGGATTTCATGTCCATTTTTGATGTTGATCTCACTCCCCATGAGGTTTTGACTCTATTCTGCATCCTTTTCTTTTGGTGGAACGAAAACCAGAATGAAAGTAAGACTTGGAACTATGTAATGGTTTCGGGTCTGGTTTTCATTCTGATCCTGGTTCTGGTTCCGATGTCAATCCCAACCCCGATCCCACCTATGTTAGAAGCTTTTTAATCCTAACCCCTTCTTGGTTCCCCCTCCGATGAGTTAAAAATTTTATTGAGTATGAAAGGCTACCTAGGGAAGGATAGGGTAATGTGAAAGGTAAATCTTTTAATGTTAATTTTCATTCTTTCTATTGATCTAATTCAGGGTTGTTTTATAGAATTAAGCAATGTTAGGAGAATCTGTAGAAGTTTCACAAATGGGAGGCCAGGCTGTAGAGAGTTCAAGGAAAGTGAAACCAAAGAAGATAAAGGTGGAACAATTTCCCTACACCTTGAGATACAAACACCAAGATGCAACCCTTACAACTAGCAAGCTAGATTCAGAATGGGTTGACATTACAGACACTAATTTGGGTCCATTCAATTGTGAGGAACTAATTGTAGATACCTTCTCAGAAGAGGTGATTTGAAGGACTGAAAGAATAGCCCAACCAAGGTTAGCACATATCACACACTTCCCCTTATTAGTTAAGTGTCCAAAGCTCATATTGAAAGCAATAGGGGCTTACAATCCAGTGTCAAGGCAATGCATGGACCTCCAAAGGAATGTGATCATTGACTTATCACCACAAATGATGAGGTTCATGTTCAATGCACCTACCCCCAACAACCTCGAAATATTGATAGAAGTACAAGCAATGCAGTTATTCAATAAGAATAAGGAGGCCAATAGATATCATATGAACATGAAATGGTTAAAATTTGAGAAGAATTCTTTGCTTAAGGTCCTTGAATAGCCCAAAAGGGAACACTTTAAACAATATATTGATGACCTGATCATGATGCCTTCCAGGGTGTTTGGAAAGAAGGATTCTGCATATTTTAAGGAATGGATGTTTCCATTCTTTGACACCATTTTGGATGGTAAGAAATATTTTGATTGGGGATGATTTTGTCAGAAAATTTGCACAATTAGATGCTCAAGGTGAGAGAAATGAAGAGCTTTTTCATGAGCTCAAATGTTGTGTATGATGCTGCAAGGATGGGTATTTTTCTTGGATTGAATGTAGTAGGAATGTTGGGGGAAGCTCCTGGACAAAAGAAGGCATGGGAGCATTATAATTGACCTTGCAAACATCAAAGTTGCATTATAGAAGGTTCAATGATGCATTCCTTTATGTCATCATCAACCAATTGATTGGGGATGCTGGATTCAAGATGAGTAGAGAGGCTATGGCCTTCATTTCTGAATGGGGACATTGGTATATCCAATACCCCAAGTTATCCTATTTTAGGTTGGCAGGTTTTGATGGACATCCTCATCAACTACCAAGGTGCTGCAATAATAGGATTGTTCTCATGGAATTCATATATCAGGCTACATGAGTCAATACAAAATTTTCTAACAAACACAAGCTTCAATGCCCTAAATTTCCCATGAATTTTGGAGAGTATTGTTGTCTTCACAATTTCGCTACAAAGGCAGTGTGTGATGAATTGAGTTATTTGAAGTTGGGGTTGTATAAAGCCTAGAAACACTTTGATTCAAAGCACAAGATGAATGGTTTAAATCCTATTATTTTTTATAAACATTATAACTTGTTAAAGGATTTTTGGATAGATTTGCAAGATGATTATGATGTTAGGAGGAGTTATGAAAGGCTGACTATTCCACAAATGATTAAATATGGGGTAAAGAAGCACATTCTTGATACACTAGTAGATGATGGTGTAGTTTTGGACCTAGGATATGAAGTAGGGAAGATAGGCACCGAAAGCTTGGACCCAATAAATTGAGATAAAGAGGAATTCATAGATATTAAACAAATTTCTAGAACAGTGATGGATAGAAGTATCCAATGGCTAGTAATGGGGATAAAGGAGCCAAAATATCAATCCTCAAAGAAGAGGAAAGCAAGAGCTACCAAGGGTTACAAGAGGACCAAGAGGAGAGTTTCTCCTAAGGAGCAATTGGAATATTATCCTCCTAGTTCTTGAGGAGATGCTGTTCCAGAAGTACCCGTTCAAGAAAGCCAGGAATAACTAGGTTTGGAAACTACCACACCTTGAGAAGTATCTTCATCTCATCCTCCTCTCCCTAAAAAATGTTCTGAAGAAGTACCTGTAGGGTCCCTACATGAGCAAGCTGAAACTCTGAGTGAAAAGGAAAAATAAATTGAGATACATGATATAAACACCAATTTGGAGGCCACTCAATTAAATGATGAGCCTCTTGTGACTAAACCTATTGAAGATGTTGAAGATATTGGGGTTGAGCATGTCTTGACTCCAGAAGATGAATGGAAGTTGTTTGAAGATTCCAAGGTGAAAGCTAACGCAATAGAAAAGAAACAAGAATTGGAGGCTAAGGCTAAAGCTAATACACTTTCCAAGCAACAAGAATTGGAAGCTAAGACAAAAGTTGAAGAGTTGGAAAGGAAACAAAAAGAGAACGAATAGCTTCTACAACAACAAAGGGAAACATAGCTGAAGGCTAAAGAAGAAAGAGATAAGTTATCTTTATTGTAGAGTATCCATGAATTGGAAGAAGAAAAGGCTCAACAAAAGAGAGAGAGAGAGAAGCCATTGAAGCCAAGTTCAAAGCAGTAGAAGAGGCTCAGAGAAAGAAAGAAGAAGAAGAAAAATCTAAACAAAAGCAAGAAGCTTCCAAAATCTGGGCAAAGGTTAAAGAGTTAGAGAAACAAAGAGATGATATGTTAGAAGAAAGGAGAAGAGAGGAATAAAAAGAGAAGGTTGAAGCTAGCAAGCTGGCTAGAGAAAAGGCGATAAAGGAGAAGCAACACGAGGTTGATTCTCAACCTAAGGTAGCACTTTGGAAATCCCTCTCTCCTGCCACATCTTCTTCAACACAAGTGATAACTCCTCCTGCTTCCCAAACATGGTTGAAGCTTAATTTATAAAGAAAGAAGATAGTACAGCCCCAACCCCTTAATTGGGATGATGTGATGAAATAAATTGAAAAGGAAAGGCCCAAGAAAAGGTCTAGAGTCCTTCATTCTACTAGGCCGATGGATGCTGGGGAGATTGTAGTTGAATGTGCCATTCCAATAGTTGATAAAGGGTATGTGTAGGATCATGATGGGCCAAAAAGTGGCGATATCTAAGTGATATGATGGCCCATGTGGCTGACGACTTTTTTTACCCAAAATTGATGAAATAAAAAGGGTTTTTAAAGGAGATTCTCAGCTTTCCACAATATAAATTATGCTTTACTTTGAATTTAATAACTAATTATTATTCACTTTCTATTTGAATTACGACTAAAGTCCTAATTGATAGGTTGATTGAAAAAAATCTATAACTTTCAAACGGTATCACATTTTTTGAATCCAAAACATGCATCAGATACTATAGGATTTTAAAAAAAAAATGAATTTCATGAAGTTTTTACCAAGTTAAGGTGGTCAGACATACGAGTTTTTATATTTTTTAAAAGTTGTAATAAAAAAATCATAATTAATTATTTACTTGGAAAAAAATTACAAAAAAATATGCATCACATTGAGACATGAGTCTTCTAATTATATCTAAAATATTATCATTTTATTGTGGTTAGGGTGGTCAGACATACACCTACTTCTTATTTTTTCCTTGAAATTTTAAATTTTCACCAAATATATTTAAAACAAAAAAAAAACTAATAGTTTAGAAATTACATTCAATTTGCTACTTATTTTATTCTTACATATTTTTGAAATAATATAGATAACTTATTCAAATTTTTATGTCAAGTTGCCTAACTCTGATTTTCTGAATTTTATTGCCACTTAAGGGCCTAATTTTTCCATGATGATCCTGCACATACCCTAAAGATAAACAATAAATGCAGTTGAGTGATTATCAACTAGGGACTATGAATTTGGGAAGACCTACAAGGAACCATCAAATGGATCTCATTGATATTGTAGCCTCTTCCACTAAATCAAGAATGGTAAAGGACAAGAAAAGGAAGGATGAGCTCAAATCTCAGGTAGATCAATTGCATAATTTTTTGAAAGATTTGTCTTCTCATATTTCTTCACAATTTGTTGCTCCTAAGACACCATTTTTGTTAAGTAAGAAAGAGGCTAATAACCTTGTTCAAATGATAAATAAGGTGGGAATGATGGATAAATAGATTGCTAGGTTAAATCAAGAAGTGCAGGATTTTCTTGTTCATAGTTGTAAAGCTTATGAAGGTGCATTGGAATTGGTTACTGATATGGTTTCACATGTTGAGACTCTTGGGAAGCAAGAGGAGGAATATACAAAGCATGTAAGGAAATTGAAGGACATCAATAAGCTGTCAATTCAAAATTTGTTGGAGCAGTCCATCAATCAATCAATTAGCGTAGATTTTGATAAGAGGTCATCAATCAATAACTAAAGATCATGATGGGAAGTCATCTTACATTGCCCCAGTCGCCCCATGATTTGTGGATCTAATTTTTTGATGAGAGGAATTAGTGCTAAAATTATCTATATGTAGAATTTATCTCCATATTGTAAAGGTTAACTCATTGAAGCAAGAATTATCCACTTAAAGAGAGATCAAGAATAGTTTTACAGTTTTTCAAAATCTTTTACAGTTTTTATGCAAAGAAATTGATATTTTTACAAATTTTCAGTACAATTTTGTCATTTCAGAATAGATTTTAATGGTAGTGTTGATGAACAATGTTCATTTGTATGCCAGTGAATGGTGTGCATAAATGTCTCTTATTTGATGAGAATCAATACAAGATTCTGAATTTGAGACTAGATCTCATTAAGTTATCTGTGAATGGAATTCATTTATGTTTGTTGATCTATGAATGTTAGTAATGAGTTGGGTATATGTTCTTATTTGGTTTTAACAGTTAGTGATGATGAAGGGTTCTATGTCTTGAATTTGCACTATGAATGAATGTAGTGGTACAAAGTATTTTGTGTGTCATATCATTTTATGGTTTTAGTTATTTGAAAGAAATGTTGATTATGAAGTTTATATGTTCGAATTAAGAGGAATTTACATTTTTGTTTGTTATGTTGAGCCTAGTTCCATCTTTTGATATTTATTTTCACGCCCCCAAACATTAGATAATTTTTATTATGTAGTTCGTATCATTTACCAATAGGCCCCTTGAACATTACAGTTGCATAGGCCACTAATCAAAACAACACACTTGAGAACCAACTAAAGAGACCTTGGAAGATAGGTGGTTTTAGATCAGTTATCTTTTTCAAGAGAATTAGAGTAGAAATATTATATTTAACTTTGTTGTGTCAATTTTTCCATCAACAAAACTTACGTGAGAAGGAGGGCCTAGAAGAAAAAACTGGAGTGAATTGGGTCCTTTTAACAAAACGGGTTTGGAAGAATTATTAGATCCTCTACAAACCCTGACCCATTTCTAGAACTATGAATGCCTACTAGACCAAGAACCCATAGGGCTCTTACACCACCACCCTCTCCACCTGGATTCCCACCAATACCACCACTGGTATAGCCAGATCCACCACCACCCATGGCATTATTTGCAAATAATCCTTCACTGGTGGGAACCAATCCTAGTGGCATTCATGAGATGCCTAAGAACCCCAAGAAATTTTGTCCTAGGTACTCCCATGGAGAGTCAAGAAGTGTTGAAGAGCACATATATGCATTTAAAGATGCATGTACTTGAGCTCAGATAGCTCATCATGATGTTGCATGTAGGTTATTCCCCTATTCATTGGGAGATATAGCCTATAATTGGTATTTAAACCTGCCCATTGGATCCATCCTGAGTTGGAAAAACTTAGAAGACAATTTTATTAACCAGTTCCGAGTCTATGTAGATCCTGCTATCTTATAACACCAGCTTGTAAGGAAACTCAGGTGCGGAAACAGCTTCCTACACTAATCTCTTAAGGAAAGTATGGTGCAAATTCGTTTTAAACCCTTACAATTTCAGATTCGTTAATCTACTTAACAAAGATATTGCAGCAATATACCATACATACAGAAAATGAAGAATGACACAATGATTTACCCTGGGGAAAACCTTTCGGTAAAAAACCCCAGCACTCCAAAACCTGCACAATGTATTATCTTCAACACAACGGTTACAACACACTTGCAATGCAAGTTCTTTCAGGAGATTTTCAATCCTCGAAGACAAAATGCGGCAGCATCAAAAACGTTCCAACAATACACTCACATTACACATCTTCGCAACCCTAAAAAACGCTTATATCATGCGCTTCCCTTTTTAGGGCAACTTCCGAAGATAATTGTATTAGGGTTTTACCATTCTCCGAGAAAATAGGAACCCGGAAAAATTTTTCGGGGCGATGCCCCGAACCCCACTATCGTGGAAGAGTGTACAGTACTCAACTTTATCAGTTGCCACATGTCTTCACCTGTCATTGAATCTTCTAGACATAGCTCTTACGTGTCATAGGAATCCGTCATAACCGTTTCAGCCATGATCTCCTTACACACAATTCAAGATGCCGACACATTAAGTGGAGTGACACATCAACATGCAAACTAGACATGTACACTCACACTTAATTACATTATTTGCAAGAAATACATTTTACAAAACAAATAATAAGAATAGGAATTATCCAAGGTTGAGACACCTTATTCCTAACACAGCTTTCCATAATTAGGAAGGAACCATATAAGACTTTTCCACTCTTTAACACTCATTTCCAAAGAATGTATAGATGACTGCAAGATCCCTATCTGGTGGTTGAGAGTATTGCCATCAGATCCTACCTAAAGGCTATAGAACCACTGATTGGTTTGCTTCTTTAGAGAACTTACCTTGAGGCAGACACCGATTCATTGTCCAAAGTGTATCACCTGGCCATTAAACTAGAGCAACAGATCAGTTCGAAATTAAGTAGCCTTAGAGGAGTTTTTCCTCCCTTAGAATATCCTCTTATGCCTAATTTGACTCCAATGTTCAACACAGTTCTAGGTATGTCCCACTCTGCTTATGAACCTTTAGCTAAATTACAGACACCTTCCCCAAAACCATGGGTTAATGGGGGGATCCTAGATCCATCCCAATAGGCTCAGAACCCACATAATTTTACTAGAGGATCTAATTCTGCAACTCACTCACCTATTGTAAATCCTGCAGAAAGTGAGTGCACCACCTAGTTGATGTCAGTGGTAGAAAAATTGAAGAAAACCTTATCTCAGGTGATGAATGAAATGGCTCAACTTAAACTAAACCCCTCCCAGGACCAAAATAAAAATCAAGGAAATCAAAATCAAGGTTACCAAAATCAGGGTTATCAAAACCAGGGAGGGTTTTTGAATCAAATTAATTAATCCAATCGTAATTCCAGTCAAAACTAGAGGAATGATCAAAGTCAAAACTTTCCCAATCAAACTATTAGAACAAAAATAGGGGATATAATCAAAGAACAAACAATAATAGGCAGTGGAATAATGGACCAAACAATAGGGGAGTATCCCACAATTATCAATCTAATTAGGACAAGCCTCACATTGAAAATATTGTAGATTTGAATCTTATGCTGAATTGGTGCAGGTTACATGACACTGCTTTACACTCTGAAGTTAATTACCCTAAAATGGAAAAGGTTGTCAAGATAGCACAAGTTGACTTTCACCCGTCACAAGGAAATCCTAACCAAGGTAGTGGGTCAGTGGATACAACCATGACTTTTGAGACCCTTGATGAATGATACTAGTTTCCCATGCAGGGAGAAAATGAATTAGAGGAAGATACCTATGATGCTCAAGCCTTCCAATCTAAAGGGGGTCATTTCCCAAGGAATTAGAATAAAGGCCCATTCACTACATCTGCTCCTCCAAACACCATAGTTCCACCCAACCAAAATGCAGATAACAACTTTCCTCCATCCAAAGGCCCACCTGAATTTAAAAATAAAGGTAACTTATCTTTTGTTCCTAAATATCAGATAAAAAATGACATGGAATTTTATTTTATTTCAAAGATGCAGAAGCAAAAGACCTCACTATCATTCTTTGAAATATTGAAATGGTGCCCTGCCTAACACAACATCATGTTGAGAGCTTTGGAAGAAGCAAATCAGTTGAAAGAAAAGAATAAGGAAAATCCAGCCAATGAAATGAATGCGTCCCTCTACAAAGGCAAGGCAGGGACCCCACCATTCTTATTAAGCCTGAGAATCTTTGGGAAAAATTTACACAACTGCCTCTTGGATTCTAGAGACTCAGGTAATGTCATGCCCTTTTCCATTTAAAAAAAAAAAGGGTTTAAATCTGGTTTAGACTCATAAGAAGGTAATACAATTAGACAAAACTGAGGTTAATATGGTAGGGGAACTAAAAAATATTCACGTATAGATTGGATCAGACCCAAAAATCCAGACTTATATGGATATCTAGGTAGCTGATATCCCTAAGACATATGACATGCTTCTAAGCTGAGACTTGATGAAAATTATCGAGGGTTATTTATCCTTAGAATTTTCACATATGTGGCTACCATGGAAAGGGATAGAAACACAAATTAGGATTGAAATTGAGCCTCATCTCAAACACATGATCACTGAGTACAATTTTCCTAACGAGGTATCCTATTTTGAAACCGAGATAGGAGTATATAAGAGAGAGGAAATCATGACCTTTTCAATGTTCAATCCTGATACCCTACAAACTCTAGAACATAGTGACCCAACGACCACTATCAACCAATAGGTTTTAATTAGAAATTTACAATAGGGTAGACTGGTTCTGAGGGAGGAAGTTGATTTGTGGACTTTGTTACTCCCTAACTAGTGCATAATTCATTACCAAAGTCATTTTGAATTGACATGTCAACCATGCATAGAAATTTTGAACCATGTTTGTCATTCAGTGGAAACCTGTGAGTGCCAACCCAAAACGCCAATGAATCAACTTTTGTTTGAGGCTAGAGATGCCACTATTTTGACAAGGCCCAATAATACATAGGAAGAAGTCTTTTTCCCAATTAGATAGACTCAGGTTTTATGTTCTTCCTTGGGAAATGAGATTGTAGAATCTCATAATTGTTTGATACACCAACCCTTGCCAATCTTCCAATTCCAAAGGGGTTGCTGAAACCAATAACTAATATAAACACACTGATCAAGATTAGACTCAGGAAGGAGTGCCTGCATAGGTCCTAAATCTAAATGAAATTTTTGATGATTGTTGTTTAGACCACTCCTCATGTCTAGAAGCCCTAAACTAGTTTGAGCCGCCACCAATTTATGGCAAACAACTGCCCGTTGCTCACCCTAAGAAAGAAACCTTAGGCTAGGATCAATTGTGGATCCTCAAATTCAATGGTTCCAAATCTAAAATAGGGAGTGGAGCTAGATTTGAGCTAACAAACCTGAAGGGGAAAAAATACTTTGCTTCTTACAGGTTGCAATTTGGTTGTACTAATAATGTGGTAGAATACGAAGTGTTGGCTAGGGGACTAATGTTTGCACATCAGAAAAAGGTTACAACTTTAATAATTGTGGGGGATTTTGAGGTCATTATTAAACAGGTTCATAGTCAATACACATGTGATAATAAGAGGCTGGTTGCATACAAGAACAAAATATGGAATCTGATAGAAGACTTTGATGCCTTTGGGATCAAAATGATTCTGAGAGAAGATAATCAAATTGCAGATGCACTTGTCGTTGCTGCTAGTACCTTAGAACCCATGCAAGATTCTAAGGTGAAAATATTTTTAGTAGAGTTAGTCTCGATCCCAGCCATTCCTGACAATGTCAGGAATTTCCAGGTCTTCAATGATGACAAACATATACTAGCCTTCTTGGCAAGCTTAGACATCTTTGAGGGACAAATTATTGATGAGCCAAATAGAGATTAGGGAGAGTGGGATCTAGAAACATGTGATGTAGAAGGGATAATGAACCTGAAAACGAACAAAATTCCTAAGGAAATGGTAGGATTAGAGAGGATCTTCGACTCTGATCCTCAAGCTCATGAAATATTTCCTACTAACATTGATGGAGGGAAGTATGAGTCAGTCAACTTAGCAGATTTAGGCCCGAAGAGGAATGCATTTATTGAAAAACCTACCCCAAACACATTCAGGTTAAAATCCTAGCAGTATTGAAAGAAGATATAGCTGCGATTTCTTGGGGGTATGAAGACATGAAAACCTTTGACACTTTAGTAATCACACACACCATCCCACTAAAACAAAAATAAAATCCATTCGGATAGAAGCAACACTTAGCCAATGCTCTCATCAAACCTTTAATTTAGAATTAAGTGCAAAAGTTGTTGTCAACAAGGATAATATTTCCAGTGAGAAATTCGACTTGGGTCGCCAACTTGGTCCATGTTCATAAAAAGAGTGGAGAGATTAGGTTGTGCATTGACTTTAGAGATCTTAATAAATCTTCAGAGAAGGACAATTATCCTCTTCCTTCCCTAGATGGAGTAATGAAAATAGTGAATGGTGCACAAATGATGTCGTTCTTGGATGGATATTCAAGATACAATCAGGTAATGGTCAACTACGAGGATACGATGAAGACTGCCTTCACTACCAAGTGGGGGAAATTTGCTTATCGAAGGATGCCATTTGGTCTTATCAATGCTGGAGCCACCTTTCAGTGAGCAATGGATGTGGCATTCAAGGATTTGGTAGGTAAGTGTATTATTATATATATGAATGATTTGACCGTGTTTTCAAAGGATAGAGAAAACCATGTTGCAGACCTGTCAAAGGCCCTTGAAAACTACATAAGTTATGGAGTCTCCCTCAATCCGAAAAGGTGTGTTCAGAGTTTCAGAAGGAAAATTACTAGGCCACATAATATTTGAGAAAGGAATCTCAATTGACCCAGAGAGAGTGGAATCCATTTTGAAACTAACCATGCCTTACAGCAAAAAGGAGATGAGGTCCTTTTTTGGGAAGATAAGATTTGTGTGGAAATTCATAACTCGGTTTGTGGAGATCATCAAACCCCTCAATGAAATGATGAATAAAGATGCTAAGATCGAGTGGAGAAATGAGGCTAAATCTAAATTTTTGCAGATTAAACAGTCTATTTTAGAGGCACCAATTTTAACTAGCCCTGATTATCTAAAGTCATTTTATATATATTCTTTTGCATCTAATCATTCTTGTGCTGCTATTTTGACACGACGAAAAGGTGAAGGAGATGAAAGACCTATTGATTTTATGAGTTCTCCATTCAAAAAAATTTAAGTTAGGTATCCGCCTTTGGAGAAATAGGCTTTTGCACTTGTGTGATTTTTCAAGAAGTTTCGACACTATATCCTCCGTAGTCAAGTTACTGCCATAGTTCTTGATCCTATTGTGAAGTCCTTTCTTATGCAGAGTGAACTAGGGGAGCGACGAGGAAAGTGGATGGAAATATTACAATAATTTGATCTTGAAATCCATCCAATGAAGCTAGTCTGAGGAAAATGCCTATCCAAGGCAATGGCAGATGTTGATGCTAAGATCACCTGTCAATAGTATACAATTGAATCATTTACAAACGATCCTTGGTATGTTGATTTGATCTTTTTTATGTTAAATAACAAATGTCTAGATGGGATGAACGCTACTCATAGGAGAGCACTCAGGCTGAAGGTTTCATATTATATGCTCAAAGGGGGATATTTGTACCGCATAAAATTTGAGGGTGTCTATCTATGTTGCCTTGATCAAAAACAAGTGAAACAAGTCATAACAAAATTTCATTGTAGACAAGGTATTGGACATAGTTCTGTTGATTCCATGGCACACCAAATTTTGAGATCAAGTTACTACTGGCCCCATGTATTCTGTGATACTCACCAACATGTAAGGACATGTCATACATGTTAGACCTCTACATCCAGGGAGCGCAATCCAACAATGCCCCTACAACCCATCTATGAGGTAAGGCCATTCGCCCAATGGGCATTAGATTTTGTTGGGGTGATTAATCCTAATTCTCCTGTAGGTCACAAGTTTATTTTAACAGTGACGGATTATTGTACACACTGGATTAATGTACAAGCTTGCAAAAATTGCACCATTGATGTTGTGATCAAGTTCCTTGATGAGTGTATCATTACCAGGTTTGGAGTGCCATTTTCTCAGGTATGTGGCAATGGCCCTGCTTTCTCTTTTTCTTAGTTTATTCATCAGGAATTTCAATATAAAATCATTTTAAAATATTCCTCTAATTACTATCCATAGGGGAATGGGGTAGCAAAGTCTACCAATAAGAATTTGTTAGAAGTCATTAAGAAGCTGTTAGAAATTAATTCTAGGGATTGACACACACAACTTAAATTTTCCTTGTGGGCAGATAGGACTAGAACCAAAGTTGCCTTAGGGAACTCACCATTTAAATTAGTTTATGGGAAAGACCCAGTATTTCCTATCCATCTACAGATACCCGTTTTGTGCTTCATGAAAGAATTTTTTTTCCAAGATGATATGATAGAGGCCCAATTAGATAATTTACTCAGCTTAGAAGAATAAAGAGATTTTGCTTTACAACAATTTTCTAAACATCAGGCTATGGTTAAATGTTGGATTGAAAAAAGAGCCAAAATTAAGGCTTTTAGAATATCAGACCTGGTATTGTTATGGGACAAAGCCAAAGAGAGAAAAGGTGATCACCAGAAGTTTGATCGGCTTTGGTTGGATCCATATCAGATAACTGAGATTCTTGGTGAGAATTATTTTTAGCTAAGTACTTTGACAGGAGAACCTGTTCCCTTGCCAGTCAATGGATAATTTCTCAAACACTATTTTGTCTCATGAAGGCCTGATCCTTTGATTGATTGTATGTATGTAATTAGTTATTTCTCATTTTTGGTTTGCTTATTTTTTTGTTTGTGTTTCTATCGTCTTGGTCGTTGTCATTTTTTTAAATTTTTTTTTCTGGGGCTTTCATTTTCTCCAATTCAAGTGATGGGTGAAGTTATTCAAAGAAAACTGAAGTACTACGAGAGAAATTGATTTAGATTTTTTTAGGTATGTCTGTTGAACTTTTTCGTTTCATGACCTATGACTTGTGTTCTTTTTGTATAATGGTCTAAAAGGTTAAACACAAACTGGTATATTTTAAGAGATCTCGTAAACCATGGTTGAATCTGTCAGAAAATAGATAAGAACATCTATTCTACATAAAAGCCCATTTGTCTCTAGGTGACTGTATTTTAGATGTGAGTGAAAAATATGAATCCTAACACTATCAAGAAGTCCATTGTAGTTCTCAACCCCATAGTTCATGTTGTTATATCTGAGTATTGAGAGAAGCTAATGAAATAATTCCTTCAAGAAAAGCTTATAAAAATGAGAAAGAAAAGAGAATCATTGAGTGATGACAAACTCAATACAAGAAGGCTAGTTCAAGTATCTCTACTGGGGCTGCGGACGCCAGACTGACAGTAGAGAAATGCTTTGAGAGAACTAGAGGTATCTCCATCTGGGCTATAGACGTCTGACTTGTGGTGGAGCAATAACTAAGATATCATTGCATGATAGTTAAAAGGGTTCAACTCACAGAGCTTGAATCTTGAGTACAGTTGTTTAAGAATAAGAGTTTTTACCAAAACAAATGCACCATACATGCACACACTCAGATTCAAAGTAGTTAATGTGGAATTACATTTGAGATTCCAAATCAACCTTGTTTGACATGATTGATCATACTTGAGTGTAAAACGTTCATGAACGAGAGGTTCTGGGTGACTGAGTTCTTCAATGTCTTGAAAATGGGTAAACCATTTTCCCAGATGAGTCACCATTTGTTATGCCTTGCATAACCACACCATTTTTATTTTTGGTGAAAATGGGTCCCCCTTTTATTTGTTTGTCCTTGGTGTTTTTGTTCGGGACTTAGGAGTTTCTTTTTTTCTCCCAATTCTTTTTTTTTCGGCTTTGACGGAAGTGGGATAGGAAAAAGACCTGAATTCGGAACATGCAAAGGTTCCCTATCCGGATTTTGGTTCGATTTTCCTCTCATTTTTTTCCTTGTGTTTTTGTCATTTCTCAGTGTTTCATTTAGGACAGGATTTTCCTTGGTCCTGCTTCCTTTGTCTTTTGTTGTTTCCTTGTGTCATTGTTATTTTATTTTTGGCGATATCAAATCAGATCAGATCTCGAACTCGAAACTTTTGCAAAATTCCAAGTTCGGTTTCCATTCCACCTCTACCTTTGTGTTGTGTTATTTTTCTTCATTTTTGGCTTGGTTCCTTTGGTCTCGATCCCACCTTGTTTTATTTTCTCACCTCCTTCGTTATTTTTGGTTTTCTTCATCTTTGGCAGGAGCAGAACTAGAAACGGAACTGAACTAGGAACTTTGCAAAAGGTCCCCTATCCGGTTTTTGTCCCGATCCTACCCCATTGGAATTTGTTGTCTTCTTCCCTACCGCGGACCCAAAACTAGAGCTGGTGTAAGATGAGGGACTTTGGTAAAGTTTCTTGTTCTATCCCAATTTTGATTCCATGCCTACTTTACTTTTCATGTGTGATAGTTATGTACTCATTCCCACTTTGATTTTATACTTGACCAACTGCATTAATTGCATTAATTACAGCCTCCTCACTCGTGTGAAACAAAATTTTAAACCTTAATCAAGGTTATTTGGCTCATTCCAAGAATACAAAGTGTTGTTAATGAACCAAAGCTAAAATAATTCAAAGAGGAGCGCGATCAAGTGGAATCCAATCGAGTTTCATCATGTTTGGTAGTGTTTGGAGGTAGGTGGGTTTCTCCTATTCCATTTTTATGTTTTGATTCACATTTTGTGTTTGTTGTGTTCTTCGCGCATTTGCGAGAGCTTCCTTGTGAATCTTCACATGCTTTGGTGTTTCATTTTAACTTTTCCTTCTCTTGTTTTTCTTTTTCTTCTGTTTCCCATTTTCTTTTCATTTTTTCCATTTTTTGTTGTCGATCTGCTGTCATTTTCTCGTTTTGGTGGTATTCGTATTGCAGTGCCCTATTTTCATTTAAGGTTTAATCTTTGAGGGGGTCTTGAGTTTTTTAAAAGGTATGAAACCTATTTAAAGACCCCTCTAATCTTATTGTTGTGTCGATTCAATGGTTTCCATGTTAGGTTTGTGCTGCCCTAATTTCTTGAGTCGATGGGTTGCGTAAACTAGGGTTTATGTGTCATCTCTTCACAATATTTTTCCCTAGTTGGCTTGGTTCTACAACAATTATTTCAATAATGAAGTCTCACCTTTGTCTTAAGTCTCCTAGTATCTTCATGTGACCTCGTCCCAAGTCATTATAGGCATTTGGTTAAAATTACTTCATGTTTGATGATAAAGTGGCGGAAGTAGAGCCATGAATGAACTCAATTCATGAGTATGCATGTAGGAGTTCATGTCCAGTTCCAATATTGATCCCCTCCCGATGGGATTTTGACTTTGTTCTACATCCTTTTCTTTTGGCGGAACCAAAACCGGAATGGAAGTAAGACTTGGAACTATGTAATTGTTTCAGGTCCGGTTTTCATTCTGATCCTGGTTTAGGTTCCGATGTCGATCTCGACCCCAATCCTTCCTATGTTAGAAGCTTTCTAATGCTAACCCCTTCTTGGTTCCACCTCTGATGAGTTTCAAATTTCACTAAGTATGAAAGGCTACCTAGGGAAGGACAAGGTAGTGTGAAAGGTAAATCTTCTAATGTTAATTTTCATGTTTTCTATTGATCTAGTTCAAGGTTGTTTTACAAAAGTAAGCAATGTCAAGAGAATCTACCAAAATTTCACAAATGGGAGGCTAGATTGTAGAGAGTTCAAGGCAAGTGAAACCAAAGAAGATAAAGGTGGAACAATTTCCCTACACCTTTTGATACAAAAACCAAGATGTAACCCTTACAACTAGCAAGTTAGATTCATAATGGGCTCACATTACATAAACTAATTTGTGGCCATTCAATTGTGAGGAACTAACTGTAGATACCTTCTCAGAAGAGGTGATTGGAAGGACTGAAAGAATAACCCAATTAGGGTTAGCACATGTCATACTCTTCCCCCTATCAGCTCAGTGTCTAGAACTCATATTGACAGCAATAGGGGCTTACAATCTAGTGTCAAGGTTATGCATGGATCTTCAAGGGAATCTGATCATTGACTTATCACCACAGATGATGAGGTTCATGTTCAATGCACCTACCCCCAAGAACCCCAAATAATTGACAAAACTACAAGCAATGAAGTTATTCAATAAGAATAAGGAGGCCAATAGATATCATATGAACATGAAATGGTTAAAAGTTGAGAAGAATTCTTTGCGTAAGGTCCCTGAACAACCCAAAAGGGAAAACTTTAAAAAAGGTATTGATGACCTGATCATGATGCTTTATAGGGTGTTTGGAAAGAAGGATTCAATGTTTCCATTCATTGAAACCATTTTGGATGGTAAGCAAGTGTTTGATTGGGGGATGACTTTTTCAGATAATTTGCATAGTCAAATTCTCAAGGTGAGGGATGCAAAGAGATTTTTCATGACCTCATATGTTGTGTATGCTGCTGCAAGGATGGGTATTTTTCTTGGATTGAATGCAGTAGGAATGTTGGGGCAAGCTCCTAGACAAAAGAAGGCATGGGAGCATTATGATCAATTGAGCTTGCAAATATCAGAGTTGCGCTAGAGAAGGGTCAATGATGCATTCCTTTATGTCATCATCAATCGATTGACTGGGGATGTTGGATTCAAGATGAGTAGAGAGGCTATGGCCTTCATTTTTGAATGGGGACATTGGTATATCCAATACCCCAAGTTCTCCTATTTTAGGTTCATAGGCTTTCATGGACATCCTCATCAACTACCAAGGTGCTTCAATAATAGGATTGTTCCCATGGAATTCATATATCAGGTTACAGGAGTTAATAAAAAATTTGCTAACAAACACAAGCCTGGATGCCATAAATTTTCCATTAAGCTGAGAGAGTATTGTTGTCTTCACAATTTGGATGCAAAGGTAGTGTGTGATGAATTGAGTTATTTAAAGTTGGGATTGTATACAACCTGGAAACACTTTGATCTAGAGCACAAGATGAATGGTTTAAATCCTATTATGTTTTATAAACATTATAACTTGTTGGAGGATTTTTTGATAGATTTGTAAGATGATTATGATGTTAGGAGGAGGAGTTATGAAAGGATGACTATTCTATAGATGATTGAATATTGGGTAAGGGAGGAAATTCCTAATACACTATCAGATGATGGTGTAGTTTTGGATCCAAGATATGAAGCAGAGAGGATAGTCACCAAAAGCTTGGACCCAATAAAGTGGGATGAAGAGGAATTCATAGATATTAAAAAAAAATTCTAGAAAACTGATGGATAGAAGTATCCAATGGGTAGTAATGAGGATAAAGGAGCCAAAAGATCAATCCTCAAAGAAGATGAATACAAGAGCTACCAAGGGTTACAAGAGGACCAAGAGGAGAGTTTCTCCTAAGGAGCGATTGGAATATTATCCTCCTAGTTCTGGAGGAGATGTTCTAGAAGTACCCGTTCAAGAAACCTAGGAATCACTGGGTTTGGAAACTACCACAACTTGAGAAGGATCTTAATCTCATCCTCCTCTCCTTTAAAAATCTTATGAAGAAGTACCTAAAGGGACCCTACATGAGCAACCTAAAACTCTGAGGGGAAAGGAAAAATAAATTGAGATCCATGGTATAAAAACTGATTCAAAGGCCCCTCAATTAGATGATGAGCCTCTTGTGACTAAACTTGCTAAATATGTTGAAGATATTGGGGTTGAGCATGTCTTGACTCCAGAAGATCAATGGAATTTTTTTGAAGATGAAAAGGCCAAAGCTGATGCAATAGAAAAGTAGCAAGAATTGGAGGCTAAGGATAAAGTTGATGCACTTGCCACGGAATAGGAATTGGAAGCTAAAACAAAATCTAAAGAGTTGACAAGGAAACAAAAAGAGAAGGAAGATATTCTGCAACAACAAATAGAAACAAAGCTTATGGCTAAAGAAGAAAGAGATAAGTTAGCTCTATTGCAGAGAATCCATGAATTGGAAGAAGAAAAGGCTCGGTAAAAGAGAGAGAGAGAAGCCATTGAAGCCAAGTTCAAAGGAGTAGAAGAGGCTCAAAGAAAGAAAGAAGAAGAAGAAGAGTTCAACTTAAAAAGAATAGAAGAATAGGAACAAGCTAAAAAAGAGTAAGAAACTACCAAAATGTGGGAAAAGGTTAGAGAGTTAGAGAAACAAAGAGATGATGTGTTAGAATCAAGGAGAAGAGAGGAAGAAAAAGAGAAGGCTGAAGCAAACAGGCTAGCCAGAGAAAAGGCAGAAAATGAGAAGCAACAAGAGGTTGATTCTCAATGTAAGGTAGCACTCTGGCAATCCCTTTCTCCTACAAAATCTTCTTCAACACAAGTGATAACTCCTTCTATTGCCCCAACATGGTTGAATCTTAATTTAGAAAGAAATCAGATAGTACATCCCCAACCCCTTAACTAGGATGATGTGATGAAAGAAATTGAAAAGGAAAGGCCCAAGAAAAGCACTAGAGTCCTTGATTCTACTAAGTTGATGGATGCTAGGGAGATTGTAGTTGAATGTGTCATTCCAATGGTAGATAAAGATAAACAAGAAATGAAATTGATTGATTATCAACTAGGCACTGTGAATATGGGAAGACCTACAAGGAACCAGAAAATGGATCTCATTGATATTGTAGCCTCTTCCACTAAATTAAGAATGGTAAAGGACAAGCAAAGGAAGGATGAGCTCAAATATCAAGTAGATCAATTGCATAATTATTTGAAGGATTTTTCTTCTCTTATTTCTTCACAATCTACTGCTCTCGAGACACCAATTTTTTTAAGTAATAAAGAGGCTAATAAACTTGTTGAAATGAGAAATAAGGTGGGAATGATGGATAGATGGATTGCTAGGTTAAATCGAGAAGTGGAGGATTTTCTTGTTCATAGTTGTAAAGCTAATGAAGGTGCGCTGGAATTTGTTAGTGATATGGTTTCACATGTTGAGACTCTTGGGAAGAAAGAAGAGGAATATATAGAGCATGCAAGGAAATTGAAGGACATCAATAAGCTGCCAATAAAAAAATTGTTGGAACAGTCCATCCTTGAGAAAGATAATGCATACTTCATTGAAAAGACCATCAATATTATTATATTTTTGTCCTCATTCAATTATGGGCATAGGAATGAGGTGTAATAGGATATAAAGGGTCTCCATGAGCAAGTTGAGGAGTTGGGAGCAAGTATTACTGTACTTGTTAATGAAGATATCCCTATGGAAAATGACCTCCTTCTTGATAAACTTAAGGAAAAATGGTATAGTAGATTTGAGCAAGCAATGAAAAAAGGGGATGGTGGTGATGACCTATTAATTGATAGACTCATGGATATCAAGGAGGAAATAAATTATGCTAGAAGGGATCTTATTAAACTAGGAGATATGCAAGAGTTTTCCTCTGCCAAATTGAAAAGAAAAAAATTTGAAGACAATTGGGTAGATGGGCTGGATGTAGATTTACTTAAACAAGTATTAAACAATTATGATGAGTATCTACTTGAACAAAAGACAGATAGGTGATAGTGGTAGTGATATGTTCCATTTATCAGATGAGCATCAAAAAGGAATGGCTAGTTGGACAACTCTCTTTCCTATTTTATAGGATCATAACATGAGTTCAACTGGAGATCCCAACAGTTCTGCCTTCCTCCGTTTGAGCATAGAATTTGATAAGAGGTCATCAATCAGTAACTAAAGATCATGATGGGAAGTCATCTTACATTTCCCCAGTCACCCCATGATTTGTGGATCTAAATTTTTGATAAGAGGAATTAGTGCTAAAAATATCTATATGTAGAATTTTTCTCCATATTGTAAAGGTCGGCTCATTGAAGCAAGGATTAGCCACCTAAAGAGATATCTAGAATATTTTTACAGTTTTCAGAAGCTTTTACAGTTTTTATGCAAAGACACTTTGATATTTTTACAAGTTTTCAATACAATTTTTTGTCATTTCAAAATAGATTTTAATGGTAATGTTGATGAACAATGGTCATTTGTATGCCAGTGAAAGTTGTGCATAAATGTCTCTCATTTGATGAAAATAAATAGAAGATTGTGAATCTGAGACTATTTCATTAAGGTATCTATGAATGGAATTTCTTTATGTTTTTTGATCTATGAATGTTAGTAATGAGTTGGTGATATGTTGTTATTTGATTTTAAAAGTTATTAATGATGAAGGGTTCTATGTCTTGAATTTTCACTATGAATAAATTCAATGGTACAAATTATTTTGTGGGTTGTATCATTTTATGGTTTTAGTTATTTGAAATAAATGCTCATTATGAAATTTATATGTCTAAATCAAGAGGAATTTACATTTATGTTTGTTGTCCTGAGCTCAGTTCCATCTTTTGATATTTATTTACACCCCCCCAAATTTTAGATTAATTTTTATTATGTAGTTTGTATCCTTTACCAAAAAGTCCCTTGAACATTATATTTGCATAGGCCACTCAACAAAATAGCATAGTTTAGAACCAACTACAAAGACCTTGGAAGATAGGTTCTTTTAGATTAGTTATATTTTTCAAGATAAATAGAGTAGAAACATTTTTTTAAACGTTGTTGTGTCAATTTGGCCATCAAAAAACTAATTGTTGGTTTCTCTAGAAGATCTTGTCATTTCTAAGAAATGGAATTTGTTAAATATTTATGGGCCTAATTCTCACCTTGATAGAGTAGACTTATTGTATTTTCTTGCCAATCAAATAAGTAGCATTAAAGAGGTTCATTAGATGTTGGGAGAGGATTTTAACTCTTCATTATTTCCTTCTAAGAAAAAAGGAGGATCAAGGAGGATTTTTCTCATAGCATGATGGATCTGGCTAGGTTTCTTGAATATTTTGGTCTCATTGATGTTCCTTTGGCATGGTCCTTATTTAATTGGTCTAAAAGAAGCCTGGGAAATCACCTCATCCAAGTCAAACTTGTTTGGTTTCTTATTTCATCTAACTGGAACATTTTCCTAGCTCTAACCTTATATGCTAGTCATAGAACTGGCTTGGATCACAATGCTCTTGTTCTTTGTTGGGAGGATAATGTTGTTAAATTTCCTTTCCCCTTTAGATTTGAAATTGTGTGGACTCACCACCTTGATTTTAAATCTCTTGTGAATATATGGTCGAATGAATCGTGTGCTAGAACTTTGATTTTTTTCTTGGCCAATAAACTCAAGAGATTCAAGGATAAGGTTGAAGGATGGAATAAGTTTTATTTTGGTAATATCTTTCATATGAAGAAATCTATTGGAGACAACATAAAAGAAGTGAAAAATTTGATGGAAAAAGATAATGATGATGAGGCTCTATGTAACAAAGAATGAGATCTAAGAGCTCAATGGTACAAAATCAACAAGAAGGAAGATATTTTTTGGAAACATAAATCTAGGGTCCAATGGCTCTCTAAAGGTGATATAAATAATTTTTTTTTACACTAATCTACTATGAAACATAGAAGCAAAAATAGGATCATATATCTCAAAAAATATGATGGCTCCATCCTTAATACGAAAGAGGAAATTGCTAGAGAAGTTGTTTCCTTCTTCTTTGACTCTTAAAATAAATTTGAGGCTAACTCTAATGAGTTGGATCACCTCCTTGAGGTGATTCTCCAAGTTATCTCTCAGAAAGATCTAAAAGACCTAACTAATGTTTTCTCCCTCTAAGAATTTAAGGTAGATGTTTTCTCTTTTGGTGACTATAAAGCCCTGGGGCCTGATGGGTTTCCTCTTTTTTTCGAGAGTTCTAGGATAATACTTTTGAGGACCTTTTAAATGTTGCTTGGGACTTCTTTAGATCTTGGAGACTCCTAAACCAACTCAATTCAATATTTACTTCTCTCATCCCTAGAAAAGAGGAAGCTTCATCCATGCAAGATTCCAGACCCACCAACATTTGCAATACCACTTATAAGATATTTTATAAGTTTGTTGTTAATAGATTGAAGATGGTTTTGAGTAAGATAATTTCTATTAACAATAAAGGTTTTGTTCAAGGGATGCATATTTTAGATGTTGTCTTTAGCCATGAGGTGTTCCACTCTATGGATCTCAACAAGAAACAAGGGATGGCACTGAAACTAGATATCTCAAAGGTTGATAGGGTGTTTCCTTCTTTGTTGACTCTTAAAAGAACTTTGAGGCTGACTCTGATGAGTTGGATCACCTCCTTCAAGTGATTCCCCAAGTTATCTCTAAGCAATATCTAAAATACTTAACTAAATTTTTCTCTCTCCAAGAAGTTAAGGTTGATGTTTTATCTTTTGGTGCCTATAAAGCTCTGGGGCTTGATGGGTTTCCTCTTTTTTCCAAGAATTCTAGGACATTACTTTTGAGGACCTCTTAAATGTTGCTTGGGACTTCTTCAGATCTTGGAGACTCCTAAACCAACTCAATTCCATATTTATTTCTCTCTTCCCTAGAAAAGAGGAAGCTTCATCCATGCAAGATTCTAGACCCATTAGCCTTTACAATACCACTTATAAGATATTTTCTAAGATTATTGTTAATAGATTGAAGATGGTTTTGAGTAAGATGATTGATATTAACCATAAATGTTTTGTTCAAGGGGGGAATATTTTAGATGTTATATTTACCCATGAGGTGTTCCACTCTATGGATCTCAACAAGAAACAAGGGATGGCGTTGAAACTGGATATCTCAAAATCTTATGATAGGGTGTCTTGGCCATTTCTTACTGCTTTCCTAAAAAATAAAATAGATTTGATGAAATATTCCTCAAATTAATTACCTCGTGTGTCATGACCCCTAAATGTTGTGTTCTTGTGAATGGATTCCCTAAGGGGTTCTTCTCTTATGGTCAAGGTTTAAGACAAGGGGACCCTCTCTCCCCATACCTCTTTATTGTGGTTGTGGAGGTTCTTGGAAGAAACATTCAAAAGTTGTTGGATTCTAAGTTTCTAAAATGGTTCAAAGTAGCTTCCTCTCTCCCTTAGAAAACTCATCAAAAATTTGTGGATAATACCATTCTCTTGGGAGAAGCCTCAATTGTTGAAGTTGGTCACTGGAAAGCCATTCTCAATGATTATGTGAAAGCCTTAGGTCAGCATATTAACTACAACAAAGGTAAGATCTACTTCTTTAATATTGATCAAATTGTTAAAGATAGGGTGATGTGAATTCTTGGGTGCCAAGATGTTGTTCTCCCTAATGCTTACCTTGGTCTCCCACTTATCTCCAAGAAACCAAATAGTAACTATTAAAATTATATCATTGAGAGGATTCAAAATAAGTTGGCCAATTGGAAAGGGAAACTCCTAGGCCAAGTTAGGAAACTGCAACTTCTCAAATCCTTTTTGCAAAACATCCTAGTCTATTACCTTTCCCTATTCAATATCCATGTCTTCATATTAGAGAAAATTGAAGATATTCAAAGGAGGTTTCTATGGTTGGGAACTGAGGAGAGAAACAAGATGGCCCTCATGGGATGGAGGTCTTGGAATCAGAAGGTTGAATATTTTCAGGAAATCTCTTGTTGCTAAAATGCGTTGGTATCTCTTGGAAGGATCTAAAGATTGGGTCAAAATTATAAGAGCTAAATATTTGGGGAATTGGATTCAAGATTTTTTTCTAAGAACTAAAGAGCTCCCTTATGGTTCCATTTCCTAGAACAATCTTCTAAAAATAAGAGTGTTAAAAATGGGAGTTAAAAAGAGAATAGGAAATGACAAATACATTGAGTTTTGGGATGATGTTTGGTCTAAAGGTTCATCCTTATCTTCTAATGAAAATCTCAACCAAATTAAGTATAGTCTCATAAGAAACTTGGGAAAGCAGGTTGATGGGTATATAAACTAGGATGGGCAGAAATTGCAATGGATAAACTTCAAACATTACTTAAATGGATCTATTCTCAGAGGTGGGAGACAACAAAACTGGGATGGTGCTTTGAACACATTATTCCAGTAGATTGGTGAGGATAATTTTTTTTCAAAAAATAGAAAAGATGAATGGATTTGGACAAAAAATAATCTAGGAAGCCTCTCAGTTAATTCATTTTATGAAGTGATGGAGAAATCATTGATCCACAAGGATGATTTCCATTGGAACTATGTTTGGATTAAAAATTTGATTCCTAAGGTGAACTATATTTGGTGGGTGATTGATAAAGGCAATATCCTCACTACTAATAACCTAAATAAAAGAGGGTTACAATTTTTCAACGAAAGCTATCAGTGCAATGAAGTTGATGATTAAATAATGCACCTTATGTTCCAATTCTCCTTCTCTAGAGAGGTGTGGCCTTTCTTTCTACCTTTCCTTTTGACTAAATGGGTTTTTCCTTCCTCAATTAAACTCTTTTTGGAAAGTTGGAATGTTTTTCCTTATTCCCACAATATAATTTCTGACCTTTGGAGAAAATTCCCTCCTTTTTTATCATGGGGGCTATGGAAGGAGTGAAATAATAGAATTTTTAGGGAAAAAACTAGAAACATTTAAGATATTTGTCTATCTATAAGATATTGGATTTAGGAGAACATGAATGTTGGGATTTATGCTCAGTCTAAGAACATGCATATTTAAAAAGAAATGAGAATAAATCAATTATGGGATTTAAAGCAGGACCTAACAAACTACAATTGGAGAAAACAACTTATCCAGAAAAATATATCTTGGTCTCCTCTGGAGGTTGGATGGATCAAATGCAACTTTAATGGCTTCTCTAAATGTAATACAAGATTATCTAGGGTGGGAAGAGTTATAAGAAATAGCTAGGGGATCCTCAAAGAAGTCTATGGAAAATACTTGGGAATTACCTCTAATAATATTTTTGAGGTAATGGATGTTTGGGTTGGCTTAAACTGCTGGAAGGAGAAAGCCTACACTAAGGTTATAGTTGAGGGGGATTCCAAATTAATCATTGATCACCTTCAGGAGAATGATAATGTGCCCTAGGAGTTGAGAGATTTTATGGATGACTATAAAAGAATTCTCAATTCTTTTCATCATTATAAAAAAATTCAATTATATCGGGAAGGAAATCGTATAGCTAATTGTATGGAAAATGAGAGCCTTAGAAATAATACGTGGAACTATTGGGAGTAATTTTCACTACCATGTCACATCAAGAATATTGTTAATAAGGAAATATATGAAGCTACTTATGATAAGGTTTTGCAAGAAAGAAGGTGATGGTTATTTTGGTATGATTATTATAAAGATGGATTTCATGATGCATATTCAATTTGAATTAAAAATGATGAAGGTTGATCGGTTTATAATTATTAGGGAAATTATTGGCTATAAACACTATATTCAGGGTTGTGGATGACATAATGAAGAAGGTGGTGATGTGGATGATTTTTGGAAGAGGGAAAATCAAGAAACAAATGAAGTAGATGGGGTGAAGGAATTATGTTGCCAAGACTAAGAATAGGAAGTGTAAGGAAAGTTGGACTATTTTGGTGGAAGAACTCCAAGGAAATTGGAGTCTCATTGAAGATGCTTAGTTTTTTCCTCCTTGATGTGAATCTGGACTTGTGTATCTTGCACCTGTGCCTCTTTTTGTTTATTCACTGGTTATACTGCTAAATAATTTTTTTGGTTCATATGTTAGTTTTATTAGTTTTAAGTAGCACTTTGATGAACAATAAAAAATTGATTACTAGATGGCTAGTTCTATTGGTTATTAGTAGTACTTTTCTGAAAATTATGACTCTAATTTTCTATGGTATTCATGGTCGTTCTAGTATAGCTTGTTTTTTCTATGGATAAGTGGACTACTATGCTAATGCTCTATCTGTAAGGGTCTTGGTTTTTCATTTTTTTGGTGATGTGTTTTATTTGTTTTTCTTGAGTGGCATTATTTATCTTAGTTTGTTTTGTTGAGCCATATATCTATTGTTGTTTTTTACGGGATCAAGGCCCTAACCCCTACTTATCTTATAAAAAAAAATGTTTTAAAATAACCAAGTTATAATACCTTTTCTTATATATATAACACAAGGAATAATAATCAACCACAAACCATTCCTACATCAATACCACTTCCTCAACCAATTTTTCCTAGTGCTCCACATTTACCTTTGCATAGTGGAAAGGAGTATGATCTTATGGAAAAAAATTGTAACACTCTTGCTAAGATAACCTTGTGGGATTTGATTCAAGCATCACCTCTTTACCATAACATGCTATAAAATGCGTTTCAAAATTTTTTTATCCCTCCTAGTGTGCAACCAAATGATGTGGTAGCCTTGATTGAGAATATGAATCCACCTAATTTGGAAATTGTCTTTCATCAAAGTGAATTACCTCCATTGGAAATACAAAAAAAAATGAGGCTTTGATAATATTAGCTAGCATTAACATGATTGGAATTAGGCATACTCTCATTGATAATGGTTCAAAACTCAATGTTTGTAGTGTAAACCTTTTGGATAAATTTGGAGAGGACAATACTAAAATTCAACTAGTTGATTTGTCTATTCATGGTTTTGATAATTTGGGAAAGCAACCGCTTCGTGTGATAACATCACCTATTAAAGTTAGTAGGGTTACTCTGCAAAATCCTATCCATGTCATTCCCCATGATCTTTCATATAATCTTCTCTTGGGTAGGCCATGGATTCATTAAATGAATGTGGTGCCTTCAACATTACATCATGTAGTGAAATACATTTATAAAAACAAGTTCCACATGATAAAATTTGATCCTGAACCTAAGAGTTGTTTACAACTTGAAACATGAATGAGAAATCCTCTTAGAACATTGACACCAACTACAAAAGTGGAACCTTTGCAAAAAGAAGAAAAGGATAGTTTTCTTTCATTTGTGATAAATTTTTTGGAAGATGATTGGGGTTCCTTATATTTTACACCTAAATTCATGGGAGAATACAAGATAGCATGAAAATCAAGAAAAAAGAAAGAAGTTTCCATAATATCAACACAATATAAGTCATCAAAACCATGTGAGTCCACAACTTTTATCAAAGAAGGGAAAAAATTACACATCCAAATATGTTGAGAATGATCATGACAAAACTCCTTCCTCAAAATAAATGAAAGGGGTTACGAACTTTTGAAACAACTTGGCTATAATGGAAATGGATGTGGTGTTAAAGAACAAGGTATTTATGTCCCTATTAATCCTAGCATGCAAGAAACAACAAGATGTCTTGGTTTTTTTCATTCAACTAAAAAATAGCATTAATTTTTCCTCCTTACCATGTAGTATTTGTAGTATCATATCGTATTCATTATCATGCATGAGGGTATAAACTTGGCTTTATGCAATCATATTTCCTTTTTGCAAGGAGTAGCATATCATCATCCATTCTTGGTTCATCCTTGCCCTACATTTTGGGGGGAAAGGGGTTTGATAGCCTTGTTCTTGTATAGAACTTGTCATTTCCCCTTTGGCTAGTTATTTTCCTTCTATATATGATGAACAAGATTGGGATGCAGATGACCTACTATAGGTTGGCTTGCATGTGACATACTTTCTTTCTTTTCTTTCTATGTTCTTTGTCATTTCATGTACATAATGTGATCCCTTGTATCATGCTACTCGATGTGCCTTTATGTTTGTGAATACAAAGGAAGCAAACCTGTCATGGAATTCTTCTATTTGTATCTCCATTCTTCTATTTGTCGTAAACATTTTCATTTCTTTTGTCTTGTGTTTTATTTTTAGGGGTGATGCAAGGCATTGAGACATCCAAGTCTCTTCCATGCTGACTCAAAATAATTTTTGTTTTTACTCTCTATGTGTCATTCTTTCGTTGTGTTCATTGTTCCATGAAGTATTTGGGGAATGATGATGGTTTCAAGCTCTATTATATCATTGCAGCAAAGGCATGTGTTGACCCCAAATCCATGGATCCTTTATGTGCTATCATTTTGGATTGCATGTGGGGGAAATCTCCTTTTTCATGATATGGATTTATTTGGAAACATATCATTGGCATAGGGCTTTCCAAATAAGATCTCATTTCCCTTTTAATAATTGGCATTTATAATTTTCTACTTGAAAGTAATTGCTCAGAACATGGTATTTAGCAATTCCTTTAAAGTGGGGGCATAAATTGAAATTAATATTTTAAAAAATTTTGCTTCACTTTTGTTCATAGAGGTTGGACTTAGTGTAGTGTTGGTATAACACATTGATCATTTTGTGGCACCTTATCAAATTTATCAGGGTGTATAAATTTTGGTATGGTTGACGTATGGGAACACACCTATAGATGTGGTGTGTCAGTCCCATCTACCACCCCTTTTCTATGGGTACACACCTTGTAGACCTAGTGTGTGTTTCTCGTTTTTCCTTGGATCTCACCTAGTATATACCGAACTAAACTAGCCCTTTTGAGCATATTTTATGGACGTCGCACAACACAACTTTCTAGTCCATCCTTTTCTTTTCCCTTGACATTGGCTTTGACATTGTATGTTGGTGTATCTTGTCTTGTTGCACGTATATTAAACATATTGTGTGTCCCTTTTTCATTATGCTGGTTTTCCATAGGATCTTTGATCCTAGGGGCTTGATCATCTTCCTTTATCTTTGTCATCCTATCTCTCTAACATTTGTACACTTGGACCCCTCTTGACGTATATTTGTCTACTTTACTGTGAGTTTGAGCATAAGTTCATACTCTCAGTAAAGTGGGGGCTAAATGTAGTGGAGTAAATTTTATACCTTCATAATTTCACACTATGTTTGGGTTCCTTATTTTATTAGACTTAATTAAGCTTTTAATTTGCCAAATTATGTATTCCAAAGCCTTATTATTCTAGTTTTTTGAAAGGAAAACTGACATTTAATTAATGCAATCAATAATTTAATCACATTGGAGCATGTTTATCCTAGACTTATAGGTCAGGATCCATTCACCCAAGGGCGAATGGGTCCCCTTTAAGTCCTAGGACCCATTTTAAAATATGTTTTTTGGCAGCATTTTATTGATTCAAATTCAACTTGCAATTGTCGTCTTTTGGAATCTAATTTTTCAAAAATTAGATAAACACCTATAAATACAAAGTATTTTGATTATTTGAAATTTAACACACTTTATGAGATCAATCCTATGAGAAAAAGATATTGTTAAGAGCACTCAAGAGCGGGTTTTATCAGTCATTTGGGCATGTGCAATAAGTTGGGTCCACAAAAAGCTCAAAAAGTGGAAGTGTTTTTGTTGTTTTTTAGAATTTGTCATATTTGGACTAAAAATTTGAAAGACTTACATAATGAATTTAAAAAAAATTCACGAATATTAAATTTAGTATTTTGAATCTAGTTTCCAAATATGTAATTTATTCAAATACCTAGATGATACAAATGAAATTTTAATAGGCATGTATAAAAAACACTTTTTAAAAGTCTCTTTTTTTACCATCCCATGCACATGTACAAACACCACTTTTTGACCAAAATAAAAGTATTTTTCTAATTATTTTTGGGGAAAGATATGTAACAACCCAAAGATTGATGAGGACATTTTTTGCAATTTTTTTTGAATTTTGATTGGCCCTAATTGTTGCTTTTAAAAATCAATGTGTACGGACAACATAATTGGACCTAAACTAAACATTTATTTATTTATTTTTCATTGTGTAGAGAATTGTCTAAAGATTGATGTCATATAATTTTTTTTGGAAAAAAATTAACAAAAGAAAAGTTATTAAAAACAAAAAAAATCTTGATATTTCAAGTTTATGGACTAGTTTGCTTAGAAAATAATTAAAAATAGAAAAAATAATCCAACCTCAAAAAATATTATATATTTGGAAACTAGACATCATGGTCTATAATGGGTTTTAATTTTATAGATTAATTCTAAAAAAAAATTCCATTGGCTACATTGCTAGAAAGTTGGACATTTCTCTTCAATTTGTCTGAATTTTTTAGTTGCAGGTCAAAGGCTAAGGGTTGGGTTGCCAAACCTTTCCCGAGTCTAAAACCCAAGCAAAAATTGGTTTGGGGATTCAAATTTTAAAAAACGCGTACCCGAAATAAAAATTTCCAAAAGTAATTTTTTAGAATAGGTACCGTTTTTAAAAAATTGTATTTTTGGAAATTTTTAAAACTAGTACCTATTTTTAAAATGGGTACCCATTCTAAAAATTTCTATTTTTAGATTTTCCTATTTTTGGAATTTTTTTAGAACGATACCCATTTAAAAATGGGTACTCGTTCTATTGTTAGAAAAAGTACCTGTTTTAAAATAGGTACCATTTTATTAGACTCAAGTTACCGTTCCTAAATGGGTACCTACTTTTTTCAAAATGGGTACCCATTTCTTTCAGCATTTTTGGCCAAAACTTCCCCTCTTTGTGGACCCAACTTCTTGTTTTTACCCATTTGTTGTAACAATCAAGATCCTAACATCATGTTCAAGCTTATGTGTGTTCGTGTCATCTTGTGAAGGCTAATATGCATTGTTGGTCCTAAAGCATCCAAGCATTTTCAAATTTCCAAATCCATAAAGCAAAGCAAGATCAGATTCCTTGGAGAGATGTGTTTGTCTTCATTCCTTTAAGGGAACTTGGAAGCCATTTAAGGTTTGGTGAGTTGTAGCAAGTATTTTCCATTCATAATTTCCTTCTCTATTATCATTATCCTTCTATCAAGGTTTAATTACCAAACTTGGGGTTTGGCTAAGGAAAACCCCCATTCAAACAAAATATTTTTTCTCTTTGTGTATGTGTAGATTACAAGATGAAGAAGGATTGAAGAGATATTGAAGAGAAAATTTGCATTGTTGCATAAGTTGTCATCATTGTTGTCAAGCCACGATTCAACGAGATTGCAAATTTTATTTCTGACTTTCTGATTGTGGGACCTATGCAAAATAGAAGCTAAAATCTAGCATCAGAGGACTGTCAAAAGTGTTTTTAGAAGTGTTAACCAAGACCCATTCACATAGGTGCGAATCCATCGTTTAGAAGGTCTCAAAGCCTATTTTTGGTGACAGGTGTAGGTGTCCAAACCCTTCTCAGATCTACCTACAAACTATGATTTCAGTTTTTTTATTTTCAAGAATTTGTATTTTAGGTATTAGGTCTTATAATTTATTTATTTTGAGCATTTCCAATCATTTCAATTTGGTTATAAATCTTTCCTATTGTCCTAAGGAGTAAGATCTAGGTCTGATTGGCTCGCCATTGAGGTTGAAAGTCCATCTTTACACCTTGTGATCTCTTTCCTAATAGAATTTCCTTAGGGAAGACATAAATACAAATAGATAAAACACCCCCCTTATTGTTTAAGGATAATATTTCCCAACATTTCAATAAGGTATTATTTAATAATTAGAGAAAAAGGGTGAAAAATAGTATAGGTGTTGCTCTTAGACTAGGACAAGTTTGGGTATCTACATTTTGTCTCTCTTTGATACAATACTCTTATAGTTTCGTGTTAAAGAAAATTGAAAAAATAAAGTTCAGGAGTTGCCTCGGCATGCCCCAATAGTGGCGGGATAGGATAGTGCCCCCTCAAGAAAATTGCAAATTTTAAAAAAAAATCAATATTTTTGAGAAATTGTTTCAATAAGCTAATTTTATAGTGGTAATTGCGTTGGTAGAAAAATATTTTGATTTTAGGAAATTTGGGGTGTCCATTTTTGTGTTTGAAGGTGAAACTGGATGCACCCAGTTATAAAGGGGGGTCCAAAATCCCACCCAAGGTCTATAAATGGGCCTTAGGGGGTCCAAAAATAGTTATTTATGCATTTTGTTTATAGAAATTTGAGAGCTTTGAGGTGAGATTTGGTTGAGGAGTTGTGCATCATGGATACTGAATCAAAACCTTCTGGTGGACTAAGGGATTGGGCAATGTGGTATGTAACCTTTCCTTGCTTTGAATTTTTTTTATTTTTTACTATATTTTAGTGTTAAAAAAACCAAACAAATGTGATGTTGATTTAGTGTCGTATTTCCAGTCACGTTCACTGCATGTGATGGTCGGTGTGACACAAGTGTGTGGTGTGTCACAAGTGTCAATTAGAGACTCCATTATTAGGCTTCTCACAAGTGTTTTGTGCACCACATTTTGTGTAGTGCATCACATGTGTAGGGTAGAATGATTTGCTTATGTTGTGGTGGTGCATATGTCAGACAATGCACTGCATGTTCTTAGCCTGATCACAATTACAATGTATAATAAAAATTGGTAAGATGCATTTGTTGAAAGGTGTGACACTTCTGACTATCAAAAGAAATGAGTTAGTTTTTGATAAAATTCTCTATGTAAAAGGTCTAATAGATTCATTTAGGCATCTTGATTGATGTAATATAATTTTCTTGAGAGTGTAGTTGAGATTTCCTCTGATATATACTCAAGAGAGCTGACCTTCCTCATTCAGATTGTGAGATCATCTAAATGATGAGGAGAGATATGTTTTGTATTCCTTAGGGTTGTATCATGTCGCATTCATGTCTGTGATCTAGGCTAATCGAGGTCTACTGACTATTTTGGTAGAGAGGCAACACTCCAAGACTAGTTCATTTCATCTACCCACACGAGAGGCCACTATTACATTGGAGGGCATCTAGCATATACTTTGGTTTCTAATCCATGGGGAGCGCATTGTTTATGAGCATGACCATGGACTTGCCACTATTCAGAGATGTTTTGATATCGACAATTTAGTAGTTCTTGGTATAGAGTAGGGATAACTTTAAGAAACCCCCCCCCTCTCAGTGAAGGTGTAAAATTCTGGCGAATCTGTCTTTTTATTTGAAAAATTAGTAATTTTCTCTAGTGAATCTTATGCACATTATTAAAAAAATTGTAAAATTCAGGCGAATCTTAATGAATAATTGGTAGAAAAAAATAATCACAGTGGCGAATCCTAGTGAATAATCACTAAAATGATTAATTATAATGGCAAATCTCTCCTTTAAAAATTTGCATAGTTGGTCAGTACAATTCCCCCATTTTTTATTTATTTTTAATATTGAAGTAGGGGCTCGGTGCAGTAGCCACCGGTGGGGTCAAGGGGCAGCACCCCTTGCGGGGGTCAAGGGGGTAGATCCTCCTTGTGGGGGTCGAGGGGACAACGCCCCCTCATGGGGTCCGAGGATAGTGGCCTCGGTGTTGACCCCTCGCCACCAAGCATAAATTCACTATTGAAAATGCATTGGAGCACACACAGATGAAGTGTGTTTAAAAAATATCACTTGAAAAGTAAGACTAAATGAAACTTGAAAATTTTACCATTGATTAGCTTATAAATCAGATAGCTGCAAGTTCATTTCGTTAGTGAATATCAACATGAGTGAACATCATCGGTGGGACACTTAGGGATGTACCGTCGATATAATGATGATGACTTATGTCATGAAATATTGGCAACAGTGAATGGTGGAGATCAAATAGAGCTTTGATCGGATGTATTTTTGGGAGCTTGGTGCGAATATTGTAGATTCCCTTCATGATTCTCTAGAATTACACAAGTGGTGTACCTATGCCTTGGTGGAACCCAGGTGGAGTGTGGAAGCCTTATCGGTGTGAGTGAACATCATCAGTGGGACACTTAGGGATGTCCCGCCAATACAACAATGATGACATATGTCATGAACTATTGGCAACAGTGAACGATGGAGATCAAATAGAGCTTTGATAGGATGTCTTTCCGTGAGCTTGGCATGAATATTATAGATTCCCTTCACGATTCTCCAAAATTACACAAGTTATGTACCTATGCCTTGGTGGAACCCAATTGGAGTATGGAAGCCTTATCAGCGTGAGTGAACATCATCGGTCGGACAATTAGGGATGTACCGCCGATACAATGATGATGACGTATGTCATGAACTATTGGAAACAATGAACGATGGAGATAAAATTTCGGGCCTCAACAACCTTTTTAAAAGGAACGTGCATATAAAGTCATGGAATTGACTTGCAGCCATTAGATTAAAAAGCTAATCGATAGAAATAAATAAAAAACCTATTTAAGGCTAAAATATCCCTAAAATGAAAAGGTAAATTATTATTAGTGGCGATATTTCCCAAATATTAATTGTAGGAATATAAAATTAATGGTGAATATAATTAATATCTGTAATTACAGTATAAACTACTGGCGAATTAGTTCCAATGATGCATCATTTAAAAAATAATGCATTGGCAAATTAATTGAGACAATTTTTTTTTTATAAGAACCTGGTGATTCAACATCCTTTCTCACTTGTATTATTCACCAATTGGCAAAGATTCGACACTAAATTTTTCCCTGGTATAGAGCATTATGAGATCTGTTGGGATACTCTTGTTGATAGATATGACAAACTAATAGTTGTGATATGTAGCGTCATTAGAGGTGTTATTATTCCTGGTCGTCAACAAGTCAGATTCCCTATTGAATGGGGAGAGATGTTAGCAGGTATGATGGAATATGCCATTGTATATTCTTAGGGACCTTGCATGCCTACCATGTTATAATTCTAGTTACACAATGTAGCATATAGAAAGGTGCAATCTATTAGCTATGGTACCACTATACTCATGGTGTGGGCTTGGGAGCATATTGTTGTTGTCAGACTATCAGTTGAGAGAGATCTACTACCAAGTCTTCCTTATGTATATCTATATGGAGGCATAGTGACACAGACATGGTTCAATGATGTAGGGTATTGGAGACATGTCATCGACATTATGAATTCCTTTACTTAAAGGCCATATCATTAATGTGCCCCTTGGGAAGATGATGGTGAGCATCCACCATATTACTAATAGAATCAGTACCTAATTGGTCAGACAATATAGAGAGAACACATTATAGAGTTCTAGTTATCTGAGTGGGTGCTTAGAAAATTTAGGGAGTTCCAAGGATTTCCCATTGGTATCATAGAGTTTTATGGGTCTTCTTGTGAGGTTCCTTAGTGGGGGCCTATGATTAGTGTGTAGGTAGTAGTGCAAGAGACAGATCAGTTGCAACTTGTTCATTGGGGTGCCCCCATGGAGTTGAAAAATGCAAGGACCACAGTAGAGTATCATGCCTTGTGGTTGCAACATAGGCCGACACCATTGATAGATCCATATTTTATTCTTCCTATTGAGAGGCTTGACATAGGTCCTCATGGTAAATTGTAGGGGAGAGGCTGATGGAGATGATATGATCAGGGATAAGGTGGTGTATGGGGGGATGGTGGGAGAGGAGATAGGGTTAGGGGGAATAGAGCTAGAGGAGACCGAGGTCATAGAGATAGAGGTGAGATTCCACATTATATTTTGATATGACTACCTCCTATTCATGAGGAGGGAGAGTAGGAGGTGAGAGTGTAGGAGGTAGGGATGGGGGAGGTTGGGGGAGGAGGCTAGGGTGTCGTATTATAGGGTGGAGGAGGTTAATGTGGATTTTGATATAGGTGTTGATGTAGATGGAGTGGAGGTGAGGGGAGAGGATGATATAGAGGTGGATATTGAGGAGGATTCCTGAGAGGTAGCAATTGATGTCGAGGGGTGGTAGGATGTTCCCATCAGAGAGGCCATCCATGATATTATGGAGAAGGATGTTGAGGAGAGGTTGTAAGACCCATAGGCACATATCCAAACACTACAGGCATATCTTGCTCATATATCAATCTTACAGGTTTGGGTAGCTTAGCTAAATGATAAGTGTGACATGGCAGTGATTCGAGAGCAGAGGATCTAGCACTGGTCATTGGATTTTATTTTGACTATTATTGGGGGTACTTTCAATTTTGTGCACATGCTGTATCGGTTCAAGCAAGATACTAGGTATTACAAGTACCTATATGAGGGTATTGTGTCACCCTCACAAAGAGCCCCTAGTTATACCCAAAGTAGGTAACAGAGCAAGACACGCTCTTGTTGGGAACAGAGTAGCGGTGGAGTATTTGAGTTGAGGAGGTCACCCTATCAGTCACCTCACCATGGCCATGGAGATCAAATAGGGCCATCAAAATCTGGGCAGAGAGAGGATAGGCCTCTCTCTAGCCATTCACCTTTAGGGGATAGGCACAACACATGCTAGGCCTATTTTTTGTATATGGATATGTATATTTTTTAAAAAGCCTATGAGCTCCACATATTTTATAGTTATCATGATTTTGTACTATGACACATTATTTTTTGGATATATATATATATATATATATGAGAAACATCATTTTTTGGAGGCAATCATATGATGTGTTATGTGTTATGCATGTTTCTATATGACGAATGTATATGTATGATGTTATTTTTCTACTTATGTATGGATGGATGCACATGATATATGATTTATGCTTATATTTATTTCATGATGTATGGAAATTTAATTTTTATGATCTATGATGTGACTTATGATGACTCTATGATTTATATGCATGATGACATTATATGTTCAAGACATGTTATATCATATTTTATATGATGATTTATGGATGATGATTTTAACATGTGATGTAAATTTATCTATCCTTTTGTATTTTCCTATGTAGTATGTATGACCTACATGATATATGATGTTCTAACTTGATTATGGATGCAGGATGATGCATCTCATATACATTTTTTTTTTCATAAGGTGAACCCACAATAGTGGGTTATAATTTTTTGCACAAAGGAAAATTAGAAACACCCATCAAAAAACTTAAAAATGGTTTCAAACGAAGGAAACCCTTCAAACAAAGGGATTTTTTCAAACATGCATGACATCAACCCCCTTCGAATGAACCCCCAATTTGAATGAATCCCCCCTTCTAATGAACCCCCCTTCTAATAAACATCAAAATGTGCCATATATGGGGGGTTCACTAGAACCCCCCTTCTAATGAAGGGGTTCCTATGTAATTTTACATAGATTTTTGGGTTTCAAGGCTCGGTTTGAGGATCAAAATGGAATCAACATAACAAACCGAATTGGAGGATTATATTCCTTGAAACGAGCTCTCCATCAAGTATAGTTTTAATATATTTTGGTGTAATTATATATATTTTCTTAGTTTAATTAAGCATAGGTTTTTCACTGAAATCAAGCTCTTTGTTTTACACACATGTAAAAATAGTAGATAACCAAAAAAAATTTAAAAATATCTATGCTCTTGATATTGATGTCCTTGATCCAACAAAAAAAATGAATTTTGATACATACAAAAAAAATTATGTAATACACAGTAAACATATGTCTAAATTGTTATTGGTTTGACTTCAAAACTTAATTAAGAAAAATATTTAATAAAACACTACGAAACCAAATAAAGGAGCTAGATACCATAGTTACAAATTTAAACTTGGAAAAATTAGAATTTTACCCTTCATAGAAAAAAATTATGTGATACACTATAAATGTCACTCTTTAAAAATGGTGTTTACTATAAAAACTAGCTATCGAAGGAGATGGAAAAAGAAATACAATTTTATTCCAATTTTTTTAAAATATATATATTTAGAATCTACATAAAAAATGTCACAAATCAGTAGTTTTCATCATCTTCAAATTCCTCATGTTATAGTTGCTATAGGTGTCTAAAAGTGAATATTTAGTTCAAAATGTTCATTTCAATGTCAAGTTTGGCCAAAAATTGTAACCCACTATTGTGGGATCACCCTATAGCATGCTACTGAGATGAGCACATGACTGTTAGAAGAAATGTTAGTACGAATAAATTTTTAGTAACGATTGGAGAACCATTTAGATAGATCATTCAACCAAAGCACCATTTATGTATTGATCAATATTACTTGAGCTTTCAACATTGCATGTTTTATCATCATGGAGCATTTTTTTTATGGAACAAGTAGATGTATGCACACCTAAGCATGAATTGGAAAGGTAACCTATGTTTCTATTTTCTTTAAAGAGTTTGATTTTGGACAAGTGGATAGTGCACACAAAGTTGAGACAAACCTAGGTGAGATTTAGTATCCATTTGTCAAAGATTAAGACACATCAAACAAGGAGTGTCTCGATTTAGATTAATGACAATACAACCTTGTTGGTGTTGGAACATATTGATCTATGGATAGGGGGGTGAATCAGTAGATACCAAAGTTTTTCTCTCAAAAACCTTTGGGAAAATTACTTCCTTTACTAATTAATGAGCAGGTACTAATTGAGAAGACATAAATATGCATACACACAAAAGCATCACATAACACCATATATACGTGGAAAAACCAATATGGGAAAAACCACAATGACCAAGGTTGCTTGAGTCTACTATTCAAATCCAATGTCACAAATGAAATAGTTGTTACAATGTTTTAGGGCTACAACCCAAGTATGCTACACCACCCTGATTTAGGAGCTACAACACCCTAATTTAGAAGCTACAACTTCAAGGAAGTAAAAACTCCCTGATTTAGGAGCTAAAACTCCAAGGATGAAACAACACCCTATTTTAGAAGCAAAAATTTCTAGGAGACTACAGTCCCCTAATTTGAGCTACAACTCATTACTATTAGGCTAAAACCTCTTACAACGCTTAAATCTCAAATATGCATAAATTGGTTCTCCCTAACCTATAATGCATCATTAGATTCAATACATTGTTGCACTTATTACAAATCACACTCTATTGTTGTAGTTGCACTCTCAACAAAAAACCCCTCTACTCTGCACTCTCTATTTTATTCCTCTACACTTAGAAAATTTTGTTCTATCTTCCTGCACTACACACTCACTAACTCTACCTCTGTTGCACACTCAGCAATACATAACTCTATTCAGAACCCTATGCACTTTGTATTCATCTAGCACACAAAATAGATGCAACTCTAATAGACTATTCTTAGATTATCTCCTTTTTGTTTTACTCTACCGATCTACAATCTCTTCCTCGAGATTCTCACCACCATTGAAATCATCTCAAAACTTCTTCTAGGGTTTCCTTAGCTTGAAAAATTCACTAGAAATCTACCTATACCTTGAGCCAAATGCACACACTACTATCAAGCTCATCACAAAGACATCTGATAAGGTTTATCAGATATCACCATATCCTGCATCGAGCTGCACAACATTTAATTCTGATACAGGGAACATTCCTTCATTCTCTCTGCCAAACCCTAAAATTTGATTATGCATTTAATGCTCTCTTCTAATCTTTCGATTTAATTTTGATCTCAATCACTTATGCAATCTGTATCGTTACCCTGAAGATCAAATTTTCATTTACTTTGGTTGCTTGTGCAGCTCAGCCAATTAATTCCTCCCTCTATATCAGTTACCAATCAAAACCTTGTTCACATGGACTTAGACAATTGAGATATTCATCTTTGAATCAGGGCCATCAATCTACTCCTTTCATGCTTGATCGAATGGCTCCCATTCACAGTCACAACTTTAAAACACAACCATCGAATAAATGATTGTTTAAATCTTCATTGTTGATCATATCTTTTATAACCATTGTGTATTGCTGAAACACTTAGAGCCATCACATCCATTTCCATGATGTAGTGGATTCCACTGCATGTCATTGTAACACTTAGATTAATTGCATGCATTTTTCCGATGTAGCAATCTCCATCGCATATCGTTGTAACACTTCGAGCTTCTCCATTCATTACCGCAATGGGAGGAGATATAGCGATCGCCATTAGATCACACACATTTTAATCTCTATTGTTCACAATTATCTCATTGTCTATGACAACGAGTCCAAAAAATCTCCAAGAGATGGCGAGCTTATGCCACGTTTCTATTGTTGACATCATGCTCCACTACCACTCAACACCCATCACACATCGCTGAAAACTTCGACTCTTAACAATGCATTAGCGTGATTAGCCTCTAATGTCATTCTCCACTAACATCAATCATCATTGAAATCTTGAATTCCTTTGATCTCATTACCATGATGAAATAGGACCCTACGATGCAAAAACTTTCAAACACTTGTACATGTTGATGTCAGTTTCCACTTACATCACTCATCACTCAAATCTTCAAATGCTTTACTTCACAAAAGTGATGTGAAGTGATTGGGCAATATGATGCCATGTGTTGCTTGTCCCATCAAGGTAATATACTCCATCTTGTATCATTGAATTACAAACCGATTTCAACTCCCCTCCTGTGATGTGCGAGATCTAGTGATAATTTTTCATTGTGTATTGTTGAAATTATCGCAAACTCCAACTAGCTTTTTGCGATGTCTGATATCAAGCAATAACCGTTGGATCTTGCCACCATAAATAACATCCTTGATCTATTGAAGACAAATATTTGCATGAAACTTAGGAAATATTGAATGTGCTAAATATTTTCTTCAACTGGTAAATGAAAAGTGAAAGGGGTCGGTACCCCAAATTATTTCAAAGGCTTAAGTTATGACTTAAGTTATGGGCAACCTATCACATAAAGTCAACACAGAAATATAATTCTATAACCAGCTCTTCCATGATTGCAAACACATTAGGGTTTATCTATAAACCCTAATATCACTCGAGAGCATAAACAAACCATTTATGGGTGCATCCTTCAAATCCTCTTCCTACAAAGCATATCACTGGAATGCTCTTGAAAAATCCACATCAAATCTGGTACCCAATTTGTCATCAAATACCTGGAAGCAATTGTTGCAAAGAGGTGACAACATTTTGTCAACTATGCAACATATTAAGCACCTTGCTCTTTTGTACCAACAACCAATCCACATACTTCCAGAACCAGGTTACTTCTCTCACATTCATCTTCTAAGCTTCATAGCATTTAGGTACACCATTGATCTATCATCATGCCAAAATATCCCTTGCATGATCAATTCCATTCTCCTTTGACATCAAGGACACTTTTGACATCAAAGACAACATCATAGTAAATGCATTCAAGATTCTCTTGTAACTCCATGACAACATTGTAGCATATGTATTTACCAATAACTAGTACCCATGATTCTATATTCACTACAAACCTTATCTCTCCTTGACATCAATGACACTTTCCATTAATTACATCGTCCTCACTTGCATGAGAAACTCCATTTCATCTGTGATCCTCTTTTATTATGCTAGCACTCTGCCTTACATGCTTTTCCCTTTTGACATCAATGGAAACTATATGCCAACAATATCCCCCTTTGTCATTGATGGAAAAAATTAAATTCTCAATGATACCAATTAATCAATTCAACATTTTTTCCAGTATCATCTTTACTTCTACTTATGCTACTGCTTTCTCTAATGCTCCTCTTTGAGCATTTGCATCAATTTCTCCCCCTTTGACATCAATGGTAAAGGGATCACTCCTCCTAAATGAATTCTCCCCCTTTGAAAAGTAGTGCAAGGGGTCTACTTGTTCTCTAATATCCTCCTTTTACATTCCTTATCCTTTTCTCATCCTTATGAGCATCTTCATAGTTTTCTCTCTTATGCTCTACTTTGAGCATTTCTCACTTCTTCTCCCCATGCTCAATTCTTTTGAGCACTTTCTCATCCTTTCTCCTCTTCTTTCTCTTAGGTCACCATACTATTGTAGGCTTCACTTCTTCTTACCAATGGAAAATGTACTTTTCTCCCCCTTTGACTGATACCAATTGAAAATAATTTCTTCTCTCATACCGACTGCTGCAATCAATCTTTTTACTCCAATGGAAAAACCATATGCTCCAACGACTTAGTACCAATTAAAAAAATATGTGATGCTAGTTGAAGTGTCACTACATTCTCTTCTCCAATCAGGTCTAATACCAATTGTCTATATTCTAATTCATGCTTTGTGCCAATGGAATCATATACTTGACACCAATTGATGATATCATGCCCTAATACCGATTATCATTATGATACTAATTGTGAATGTTTCACTTTATGCTATGTACTGAATGATATCCAAGACTATATTGTATCAAGTATAACATTTATTTGATACCTATATCAACCCCCCCTTAGACCTTGCTCCACACTCCACTATTTTCTTTCAGGGGAACTATACCAACTAACATGTTTTGAACCAATATGTAATGGTCAGATACCAATTTAAAAACAATTGTACAAAACAGTTTCCTTTTATCCATAACTCTTCTTCTTGCAGGCAAGAATCATTTCTTTTAATAGAGCATTTACACCACTTTTTCTTCAATGATTGATACCAATAGTTGATATCAATTTTTGTAGCTGACTATACACTTCTTTGTTGATGTTCTTACCCTCTAAAAATCATTTCAAAGAGAAAGAATGTGACCATAAATGTGCAACCTTTAAGTCATTAGAAATTTGTAAAACATGTTTTACCTAAATTGATCTCCTTCATTTCCAGGGACGGATGAATCATCAATTTAGCTCCCCTTGGATTCATGCCCCATCACTACAAATTATTGATGTAAGGTAGAAGCGGCCTCATGGAGTGCTACCTACCAGTCTTTCTCTTCCCAAACCTTATTTTCCTTTTTCTCTATCTAACCAACCTTCCTCATAGAGATTTGTGAACCATTTTTCACCTTGGCAGACATTCCTTTTCTCACTATGTGCTTTTGGTCTTACATGATTCATTTTACAATGTTTCACAAAGTGACCAAAATTGTGGCAGCTAAAAAACATCACACCCATGTCTACAGTTGTGCAAATTAATTTATGTGCATATGCTTTATGCTCCTGCTAGGTGCTACTATATACTCACATTCTCTATGACCAAATTTATTACAAGATAAAAAAATAACCATAAAAATGTGAGGATTACCTAGTCATAGAATTCCTTTGAGCAGGATGAGGTGGTCTTCTTTGTCTAGGTCTCCTTGGATTGTGTATTCTTGTGAAACCATCATTGTTTGTTTTATTAGTATTCTACTTCTTTTGTTGATCAGGAATCAGCCTGTTAGATTTCTTGTCTTCAATTGGTTCCTTCTTTCTAACAGATTTCTCAACTGTTGTTGACTTCTTTTCATCTTCAAAAGACTCTATTGTCAGATTTTTCACAATTTGGGACTGATTTTTCTTCTGCTCTAAATCTTTCATAGAGCTTTGTAGAGGCATCGATAAATGAAAATTTTCTTTTTTCAAGTCCCAAGCCCGATTTTTCTTTATTAGTTGGATTTTGTGTACTTAGCAATTCATCCAAAATATTAGTACCA